>FIZR01001192.1:6985-50609 GCA_900060175.1 Ferrisia virgata | reverse complement strand
AAGAATGCTTATTTTTTTATTTATTTTATTTTTTATTTAATTTTTTTTGCGAGTTCGCGGGGCCCTTGAAAACAGCTGGGGCCCGGGACATCTTGCCCCTTTTGCCCCCCCTCTCGCCGGGCCTATATATATATGCCCAATACCGACTCTACAGATTCCTGGCATGATTTATTCTCTCCTCGATATGTCTATGCGCAGGATTGTTCTATGGAAAGAGTTTGAGGTTTTTCTAAATCGTTTTAAATAGATTACCTTAAAGCTGAATTCAAATTTTCAATGCTCAGAAATACTAAAATTTAATGATTTTGCTTACAAAAGTAATTTTTGGAAAAAATACAATTTTAGCAATTTACACAACTTTTGGACGTGATGAACTTATTTCCAAAGAAAATTCGATTTTTTGCCGATCGAGGAGATGAGATCTCAACGCCCAAAACACTCCCGTGCACATGAACCTGCTCCTCTAGTTTATACCTAATCGAAACACCGCAAATTCTCCTTTACAGATGTTCAAAAAAGCCCTGAGTGACTTATTTTTCTCTCACACATACGAAATATGTTGGATTTTTCAGGTACCTTGAAAGTCAACAAAGTTACAAGCAGTAGGCACAACATTTTCAACATGACGAGTACACATATTTAAAATACGAGTATAAAAGACTACTAACATTGTAAGTAAACATTAAAAGGAAAAAGGAAGTTGTCAAAAATCTCAGCTTACCTTGCGGTTGTACGTAAGGAAGCAACAGCACTATAATTTCTAGGAGTATAGTTTTCACTCCCAGCATTGTCTTTTTCTCGGAATCATGGCGCTAATCCTGAAACAGAAACAAACAACAAAATGTAAATTCATTTCAATCAACAAGGCAGGTTGATTTTTTTTTTTTTTAATTCTGTGAGATATGGTATATATTTTGCAGCGATACGGTCAGTATGGCAGCATATGGGAGTTTTGTCGACGACAACACGAATGTGGTACGATAAAAGTAATGAGAGCATGTAGTGAAACTCAAGTACCTGAAATTTATACATATACGAAACACCATTGGAGCATTAAGTAAATATATTTTGCGTTTTATATACATAAATGTTCGCATATGTATGTATATTAACCACATGTACCGACAATGTTAACTAGTAAAAGTAGGTGAATCTTCATGTGTCACTTTGTTTCAAAAAAGCAAAAACGACGATGCGAAGAAAACATAAAAGATTAAACGTTTAAGATAGGTATCCTATGAACACTTAACGCCATAAAGTTACTTATAGGCACCTACACTACACATCTTTATGCAAACCAGCTCTTTAATAGCTTTCGATACGAATATTACGAGGACTAAGACGAAGACCACCGTATGATCGTAACTGATACCTACCATCTATTCGGTTGAACATTTCTCGAGTGATGTCCAAACAATGGAGCTACGCTTTTAATCCATTTTTGCATCTCTGATACGTACCTGAAGATCAGCGAGCATTAATTACAATTCTTCAAAAATCAGGTTAGCATATTGCTCACGCGTGGCACGCGCATTCGAACATTTAACAACGCTGCACTTTCTAAGCGAAGGTAATTATTATAATTTGTTTTTACCAGCAACTAACACAAACCCATTTATCTATCAATCTGATGAAAAAAAAAAAAAAAAAAGAACAACCGCCGCAATATTTACCATCGTATACCTTATGATACATTTTACTATACAGATAGGTAGGTTAGGTACTAGGTAAGTACACGAACGTTACCATTTTTTAATAAAATTGCCATCACCCTGCCCTGGCTGGAGGCGTTAAACGTTACTGTTGCAGTGCGGTAAATCGTGGCGGTGGGCTTCGATTGGAAATGCCAGCGGAAGTTGGTACTTTTCAGTGAATTATTACCACTAGTATTTAAAATTCACTAATTAGATCACGTTGCTTTGTGGAATGATTTTAATTGTTTTGGTCGAATATTGATCGAACGTTGCGTCATTTGGTGTCTAACAATATCTCATCTTAGATTAAGGTCAGCGGAAAAAATTTTCCTCATCTTCCTGATGTTTTGTTGAAAGAGCAACAAGTTTAATGACATTCTTTCAACGAGTAAAAATCTTGTACGAGTACTCTCAATGTCTGTACAGATGACGCGACAACGTGACGTCTCACAACATTGAACTTTATGTACGCGTCGAGCGTCCAATTATTTGTACAAAAATTTCACCTCGACTAAGAACGCAAATCGATACCGGATTAAAAGTACCCAGCTACGTATTAGAGATTGATGTACGAAAGTGCAGACCCTTTGGCAATTTGAATTTCTTATTCTTGCAGAAGTTTAGATACTATACATTTCATAAACGATCATTAAGCCTTTTCTTTGTCGTGAATTGGAGTAGCTAAGGTAATGCCTATACGTTCGACGAATCGAGCACACACAAAGAAAAGATCCGACAGTATTATATAAATCACTCCAAATATTGATACATCAAAACGACCATAAGATAATTATACTATAGCCAGATTTCCAAACTGAACCGATTCAATACGAGTTTTATCATTATACCCACAACAATACGACGTAAAGGAAAGCCATTACAATCCGGACACACTAATTTGGTCAAATACAAATTGATAATAAACCGACCGAACTCTCTTACTCGATGATATCCATATATTATTGTCCTCTATAATGATGTAATGTATTTGCATATCGAATGTTCATTGTAATTTTATAAATTAAACGAGAACTGCTTCGTTGTCAAGGAGGGCGCGAATACGAGCAATTCAATCGAGTGTGGGTACCTATAAGTTGACTCGTGGGATCATATGGAATACCTTTACTTGTCCCAGACGAGCTCTTCAATTATTTAAAAAATTACGAGTATGCGTTCGCGTTGAACGTACCAACCAGCGAAATCGCGATATTATAGTTTTGCTTTCGAACTCAATCTGAGTTGGTATCTAAAAAGTGAAGGTGTATTCTTCAAATGGTCAATTCGTCCTCAAGACGATTTGAAAATGTGATACTTTACAAGTGTAAGAGGAAAAATGAAATAAAGAATACTCAACTACTTATAGTTAATTTTGCGATGATTTTATGTTTTGTAATGGTATGTCTATCGACTCAATACGATTTTTGCTCGGGATCTGCTCCTCCCTTCCCTCACCCCCGCCCGCCTTCATAGACTACCGCAATAATTTTTGGCCATTGCCAATAAAAACCAGGCTATTACGCTCTATTGACCAACGATGGATGAGAGGAGTATTATTAAAAAAAATTGTTTTGGGGTACGATTAATACCGGCCAAAATCGATCAACTTTGGGAAATAGGCTTGGTTTTCCGGAAAATTTTATATTCTGGAGTGGGGATATTCTTCCTTTTTAAATCAATCGATAGACAATCCAAAGTTGAATAACAAATTCAAAAATTAGCCTTCTAGGTTAATTAGTGGTGGGGGCGAGATATGAGTCGTTTCCCTTTTCTGAACTTGAAAAAGGGCTGTTCCTCCCCTCTCGCCACTCTAAATTGAGCTAAAAAATTGAAGTTTGGTATGCAGACTTAGTAGGGGCCATAGATATGCCTTTTGGAAGTTTCGACATTTCAGAGCCATTACCAACATCTTTGGAGCTTACCCAAAAAAAACCCGCCCCTCACAGTAATTTTAACCTAACTACCTCAGCATATCAGTACTTGTAAAAAAAGAGTGAAAATTTTCAAAACAAGTACAACTAATCGAGCTGATTTTGATGAATTATAAGCATCGTTCTATTCTTCTCTTCCTCTCCCATGCAACGTAACGTCACTAATTACTGCTCGTTTCAAACAAGCAGTAACATAATATATACGAAAGTAAAACGTAAGTGCATACTTTTTTTTATCACATAAATACCATTTAATCGAGAACTATAAAAGTAACAAACATCGTTGACATATATTCGTAAAGAAGATGAAATTCTGAGCATTATGAGCCTAGAAAAAATTAGGGTCACAGTTGTAACCTTCTGAGAAATTGATTAATATATTGTTTTAACAACGTATGAATTTGGGCATTTTGCGATGTAGTATAGAAGTATCATTCAATTCAGTGCTACATATTAAAGCTACAAACTTCGATGATGCATTTTCAAATATAAAGTAAAATAATTTTAATTACGAATGCGAAAAAACTACTTATCGTAGATTTCGGGTTCGTCTATCAACGAACGACGGATGAGAGGGAGAATATCAACAAAATCTGTTTTGGGATCCTAAAAGACCATTACGATCATTTTTGGCAACGTCAGATATTTATTTTATTTTTCACCCGAAGACTAATATCATTTACTGTGTTTCATACAGACCAAAATCACTCTAATTCGTTCGATAGACTCAATTTGGTGGCAAATTAGATATATATGAGTGAGGACGACTTTGAGTTAAAATTCAGTTATGCCCAAATTTGGGAGGGGGGGTGCTGAGGGGCTAAAATCAAAAAAATCATTCCTCTCTGAGTCAATCGATAGACAATTTAAAGTTGAATAACATCCAAAAATCAATTTTCAAGGTCAATTAGGAGCGAAGATACGAGGGGTTCCCCCCTTTTTGACCTTGAAAAAGAGCTGTTCTGCCTCTACCTTTCCACCAAATTGAGCTAGCAAGTTGAAATTTGGTATATAGGCTTAATAGGGATCATCGACGTACCTTTTGGACGCCTCGACTTTTCGGTTTCATTGTACTTTCTAACAGTTCCAAAAATGTAGTTTTTGTTCGGTTTTTCTCATTTTTTGAGTTTATTCCTCGCATAACTCCCTCCAAATTGGGCTAGGAAATTGAAATTTGGTTTGTAGATTTAATATAGGTTCTAGATGTGCCTTCTTCTTAGCCTCATTGCACCCCCCCCCCACTCTTATCACTCATTCGGAAAAAATCATTGCGAAGTGATGTTTTCATTCAATTTACATAATTATAATATTTCAAGAAAATCGAGCTGAGATAATAAGCTATCTGAAAACAATTAGTGACATCATAAACTTTTAAGAGTTTAGCAAAATTGATATTTTTTTGCCACTCTGAGGGTAACCTCCGTCCAAAAAAATGCTATCTTTCACATACATTGATGCAGTATTAATCATTAAGAAATCACAGACCAAGTATAGAGGTATTCCTGGCATTCTGCTAATGAGAATTCTATTTAGAAGGAGAATAAAGTTTGACAATATTTTAGAAACAAAATTGTTAGAAAAAAATGATTAATTTTACTTTTTTTGGTACCAGTTAAAAATGTTCCACAACACTCACAGTCAGCTCTAAAGTGACACAAAAGGACGAAATATCAAGGGTATATTATGCATTTTTCCATTCTTGTAACTGGCTTAAATTGACTTGCTTTTTCATTTATTCTGTTTTTCATCAAGTTTTTACCATAAAATTACTGAAAATTCAAAAATTTTGTACTCTCATTTCCCAAGTAATTTATGTTATAAACAAATCTAATAGGTACCTAGACCTACAGCTAATTTTTATTATAGGCAGGAGTAGCTTTAATCCATAAAGCCATTGCACGGGAAGAAATTAAAATGTAGTATTTTCTCGCTATAAAAAAAAATATATAACTGCACAGAAAAAATAAGGAGGAAATGAAGTACGACTTGTGGAGGAAATCATGGGTTATCTATACGCGTATGAAAAACACATAACGGATTTATAACCTTGCAGAGACAAAACATATTTCGGGATCTCGCCACCAAGGAGTAATTTTCTCGATATAGCGACGAAAATCTGCATGGAAAACCTATGCACAACGAAACCAACACAGGAAAACGTAGTAACGGATTCGTCTAACAAAAAATTGTTTTTGCACTTGATTAACTGTATCTTTTGTTGGTATAACAAATGATTAACAACTTGTAATTGTATCGCTTGAGTACAATTACTAAAGAAGTCGCTTGCAAGATGTTATAAGAGAAGATTCAGCAACGGCAACGCGTCCGTAGATTAAGATACCAAATCGTAAGTGTCACCTGTCTTCGTGTGACGAATTGGTTCGAAGTTTTTTTTTATTTTATTTTATTTTTTGGTAAATACATCGAGTTTTCGGATAAAAATTCTCTATAGCACGTTCAATCGTCTATATAAGGCAGATGTCTTTGCGATGTGATCATCCGCTAAATTATAGGTATCTTAAAAGTCAAAAGTTCATGTTCAGTAAAAAGGTAAAAAAAAAAAAAAATGTTTCCGATGATTTATAGGTATAGGGAAGTTGGCAGGAACATCTGAACGTAAGTGTAAATAATGTAAGTACTTCGTAACTGTTTTTTGTGTCGTTTTAAAAAATAAATCATAAATTCATTACTTCAATTCGGTTTAACGATAGTTACCTATATATCATATGTCCAAATTCGACAAAAAACACCGTTTAACAATCGACGATCATTATGAAATTAATACAGTACAATTTAACGAAATTGTAGGACAAATATCTAATTATTTAATACGATATAGTATAGCGAAGCCATTTTTTTGTAGCTTTATTTCGATACATATATATACCAAACAAAAATTTGAAATTTAGATTTTTATTGCGTTTCGTACCAACACCGGCAGTATCATTCGTAAAGAAAGAAAAAGTACTCGCGACATTGAGCCATAATTCATATTAGTGTATCTTCGTACAGATGGTGACATCCGCGAAAGTATGCCAGAATTAATTCGTAATAATTTCGGGCAACGAGAAAGTAAAGAATTAAAACCATTACAAAGTTTTAAAAGAACGGAAACGTAAAACATGGAAAATCATCTCACCAAGGCCATGCGACAATCGTAAGAAAGCAGACTTCGAGAATAGCTAATTCAGTCTGATAATTCGAAAGATGAAAATGCATTTTAATCTGGATAATCGACGGTACCTAAATGTAAGGCTCGGATGATCAGCGCGATTCGCAAGTAAATCACGACTATTTCCCATTTCGTTCCAATTTGCCGCTTTGATTAATTTAGTAATTTAGTTCACTTCAATTATATACTTTCGGTAAGTGATTATAAACTAGTCTACGGAACCAGTTGTTGTTTATCTTCGACTTATAGATTTTTTTCCTTCTTTCCAATGTTAATTTATTAACCATAGGTTATACCTACATCGTTTTATATAATTATTTTCCAATTCACACGAACTTGAACTGAAATAAGCACAGATTCCAGTACAATCTACCTGATAATGTAGGTTGAAAGATGCAAACCCATATAGACGATCATTAAAAGGCACTACGTATAAAAAGATCTAATTTTTAAAAATGAAACGTAGTAATAATTGCGCTATATAAGTCGATATGAACGCTTAAATAGACTTGGTAGGTACAGGTACCTAAACATAATATATACTTATTCAGATTATAGGAATTATTTTAATTTTACGTATCTGATGGTGTAGGTAAAGGCAGAGCTAAATCTAACCTGATAAGAAAGTAATTATGCATTTATTTTAAAAACTCGAAGAAAAATCCTTTTTTCTTCGAATCGACGTATAAATAAACACCTACCCATATCTAATCTATTTAGATTTGAGTATGGTAGGTACGAACATATTGTAACATAGAGGCAAGAAGATATAAGTTGAGCAATTTCCTTCAATCGATACATTAATCGCACCCATAAATTTAAATATTAAAACGTTTCATAGAAATAGTCCGCAGATTCGACACAAATAACCATAATACGCCGGAAATGGATAAATTGGCAATCAAATAGGTATCGTCTTTACCGAGTCAGTGATACATAGATCTATAGGTACGTTCGTATTCAGTCTGGAATAATTCGCGAATTATTCATTAATTTTTTTTCATCAACTCGATAATACAAAACAACAAATATAAGCAAGCTACCTGGTTAAATGACAGGAAATCAAAAACACCTGAAAATACACCCACCTAACACTCCCTGCATTAATAAAGAATTTATTTCAGTTTTCTGAGTCACAACCCTTCATTTCCTGCCATACGATTTTATTTAGGATACAGTGCTTAAAAAAGCGTATCGAAAGAATACGAAAAATAACAAACACCGGTAAATGAACCAGTTTTAAATCTTCTCTCCAATTAAATTTACTATCGCAACGCGCATTTGTAATTATGATACCAGATTGTGTGATGTGTGCATTATCGCTATATTACGATGCCATGTTTTCATTAAATCATTTCAAAACGAGCTCTTAATTAGTCGCTTAACTGGAGTACTGAACTTTGAGTCTTCGAATGATGGTTTTTTAATGCAGGATGTTCTTAAGAAGATGTAAAAATACATAGCAACGTAGATTTATATTCGTAGATAGTCTGAGAATGGTTTCGAATAAAAAATATCTGCAAGACGAAGAAACGAATATAAACTACATTTGCTAAAATTGAAAATCTCTCGAAAATAAATTAGAGACAATTTTTCAACAAGAAAATAAATGCGAAAATAGTTGAAAAAGAAGGTCTTTCAATAATATTCTTGAATATTTGCAGAAATGAAAGATGAATTGAAAAGATGTGAAATTCTAACGTTTTCCGTCAAGTATATTCGTATTCAAATACTAATATCAAGGAGATACTTCCATTCTTTTCAGCTCTATTCAATCTATTTATAAACCTGAATTTAATTGTATTTATGAAAAACATTGTTACCAAAATTTTCTCCAATAGAATAGGACAATGATAAAATGTACTGAATAGATTAAAAGTAAATAATGATTTCAAAAGAAACATCATCAAAACTTCTGCTTTATCTATTACATAAGAAGACGAGAAGAATGTGAAAAACAACCCTATTTCTGAAAATTGTAAAATCGTAAAAACAAAAGATAAGCTTATTATTACCGAATAAACTGATTTTAATCGAACTATACTTATCGATTTATTACAGATCGTTTCGCCGAATTTACAACACATCACCCAAAATTGATAATATCGAACCTTCGGAGCAAATCATAATTGACCGAAAAAATGATACACTGAAAAATATTGCACCGGTAACTAATCTAAGTTTTCCCCCATTATTGTGATGAACTTTTCAGATACTGCACCAGTTTTTTCTACATTCTAATTTCATCGATATGAGAAAAGATCATCAATTTAAAAATGTTCGGGAGCCTGTTTAATTATTTCATAAAACGGTATAAACGTAATACGTACATAATTATGTATATAGTATCTGTACGGTTTTCAGAAGAAATTTTTACCAAAAGGATTCTTATTTCAGAAAAATAGAGGCTTGCAGTAGGATACATTTAAAGCAAACTAAAATATTCCGTGATATAAAATTTCAGGAAATTTCATTGATGGGAAATGACAATCTAACGCTTGCAACTTTGAACCAACTATACGTAAAAAAAAAACAAGTAAATTAAGCTAATGGATGAGGTATTGTTCTAAAGTTTCATAAGAAAAATATACTATTAATACCTACGTGTATATGATCTAACCTGTAATCAAAAGATCTGACATAATAGACTAATTTGCAGATTTGCAAATTTTTATAAATTGATAAGTGATAATAAAACACTTACTCCTAATAATGAATGATCAAAACCCGTTCTGCTCTTCGACGCCAAAATATAAATAATCCAACATAATTATTCGTCAAATATTTCGGTCAAACAGTGATAACGCACGACACAAACACAAATCCAAACAACTACCGGATCGGAGATGTTTTTTTTTTCAGCTCATAAATAAATGATTGAATCACTATACACCGCTACAGATATGTGTTATAGAAAATTAATAAATAAAATTGAAATACTGGAAAAAATACGCAAAAATTACGACAGAAAAACTACAAATAAATCGCAAACTGTTTTAACGATAAGTATGATAAGGAGACCGTGTGATGATACTCGTTAAAAAACATATCACGAACGTGAACATAACCGCCAAAACAGAACACAGAACGACTGCATGTCAGCAAACGATACAAACAAATCCTCCAGTTCTACGTGGTTTAGCCATCGGATCTTCCTGGCCAAGTATCGGCGTATCCTCCTACTACAGTACGCTACAGAGGGTGGTCATTGTAGCGTAACTGTCGCGTACTCCCGTAACATTTTTTATTCTTCGTTGTTGTTTTTTTTTTGTTTTTTAAATTTCAATTGTGTGTTTTAGGTCGGTACAAAGATACTGAATTTGATTTACAACGAAATTACATTGCTTTCATGTTCGGTGGCTAGAGTGGCTACGTGAGAGGAGAGTCACTGGAAAATTTTTCACGTTTCCGCCTTTTGGCGCTTATGTGTAGCTTTACCAGCTGATGTTATTTTTTTATTCAATATCTTCAATATGCACTCGAAAGTTGAAGACAGCTTTTTGAAAAATAGAAGTTGGCCGGTCAGCGTAATTTTCTTTCACAAAATGATGTACTGATGTAACTAAAATTGAAAGTGTAGAAATAATACATATTAGGTATACTTATTATACTTACATCTCTGGTCTTTTATCGCGCTGAAATGCTGAATTAAATGAATATCTAGTGCCCAGAAATTTAGTACTTATAAGTAGAGTCAAAAAGAAATTTTTTTGGGAATGGATGGAAATATTCCTGTACATTCACTGATTTGCCGACTACCAAATGTCAAAGATTAAAGGTTATAGATATAATTTTTTAAACTTGTATTGTCAGCTATGGTATTGGTATGTACTTTTTTAAAATACATTTAAGATGCAAAAATCTAGGGATATAAAAATAGAAATTTCAAAGAATTCATACAAATGGTACAGCGAAAGAACGAGGTAAGTCACTTTTTTTCAAAAATTAGGTGATTATATATTCTGGTAGATAATTCTGAGTAAAATATCATGACAAACTCAAAATTTTGAAATTATTAATATTGCACCATAAAAACGTGTTCGAAAATCCACTGTAGATATAGAGAAAAAAGCGAGCAAGTCATGTATCTGGTAATCGCATATTTTGGTAGATAATTCTGAGTAAAATATCATGATATACAAGAATCTGTAGAATTAACAAAATTGGTGGTCATGAAATCGTATTCAAAGATCCATTGTACAGGGAAAAAATCCGTCAATTTGCTCAGTTCTTCCTCTGCACATGTTGACTATACTCTGCTTTTGAGATTATAACACGTATAATTTTCAATATCTTTTTTTCATCTCATTATATGTTATTCTCAAAAATATTACGCAACTATTGTAGTATTT
This sequence comes from Ferrisia virgata, assembly GCA_900060175.1. Lineage (NCBI taxonomy): Eukaryota > Metazoa > Arthropoda > Insecta > Hemiptera > Pseudococcidae > Ferrisia > Ferrisia virgata. The sequence goes on along the minus strand of FIZR01001192.1, from coordinate 39,463 downwards.
AAATGCCCAAAAAAATCTTTGTAATCATATTCACATCGTTTTAAATTAAAAAATTTTATTTTCACATAATGTGTAAAAAGTGATTTACCTGGCTCTTTCCCTGTAGCCTTCATACAATCTTTAGGTATGATAGTTAAAATTAGCATCTCACATTATGAAAAATGCGCAACTGAAATTTTAGTATTAGTTTTAATTTGAAATCTAATACACCTAAATTATATAAGTTATCTTAATCATATCATGTAAGCGTAGAAAACACTATACAACTTGCTATTAAATATAAAAAAATGTTAGGTATTTATTTATTCATTTATTTTATTATTTGTTTATAAATGAAAATGCAGTGTAGGTCGCCAATACCAAATAAGTACATATGAAAGTGATTAATTGAAAAATAACTTTATAATCAAAAGTTAATTTTTAAAGACTTATGAATTCTATTTAGAGCTCGATCTGTCAAATTTTCTTCATGTTCACAAATGAATCTAAACCGAATAGAACACTCAGCACCATTGTAAGAGTAAATCTTATTCGATCCAGTGTATGCTAATTTTAAGCATCTTCCTGTTCCACCGATGTTATCCTCCGGTAATGTTGAATTTTTTGGTACAACTGGTCTAGCACTATTTGACCAAATCCACAATAAGCCTGGATTCAATCCACCGGTCCAGTAATCGTGGCCTGTATCATTTTTTTGATCAGTGCGTTACAAAAAGCTTTGCTATAAAATATAAGAAACAATTAACCAATTATCATATAATCATACCTCGAATGCTTGGTTCAGATAAAACATATGTGACCATCTCTACAAATTCTTCTTTGCTCTCGAGTTCCACCAAATTTCCACCTAGACTTTTACACATTGAATTTGCTGACTTCCAGTTGTACTGTCGTTCATTAAAATAGTAACAATTGCGAGCCACCCGTGTAAAATTGGCTGGACAAGGATCTACGTACAAAAACATAGAAAAAATTGTTACGCCTTAAAATATAGCGTTATACTTGTTTTCCAAAGCTTAATGAGATAAGATTGCATATATCGCATTAATGAAGGCGCTAAAAATTTCGTAGTTGTTATTTTTTCGATAGTAACTAACTTTTTTATTGGAAGATATTTCTATCTTGATTTTACCTTGTCTTTTAATATTACTTCCTTCCATGACATGCTGTATCAACTCTTCTGCTCGTCTTAAACGTTGGTCCATCAAATCTAATCTGTAAACGAGTTTTTCGATGGCGCCCAGTAAATATAAATCAGTTTCTGAAACCTAATTTACATTTTTAATGGTATTATTACATAGTTACTCTTAGAACTACGGATATTCAACTATGGTCACACAGTTACATAGATACATACTTCTTTTAAAACTTCCGAATTTGATCCACTGTTGTTATTACTCGTAGATGATGTAATACGATTTGGCGGTCGATTTAGTACATGAGGAGTGGGTACCGGTAAATGCATAACTTTTTCTTCCCTAAAAACTAAATCTTCAAGCGAGAAATTCTTCCAATTGACATTTTCAACTGCAAAATCAAAGTTTTTATTCGAAAAAAATAAACGCAATAGTTCTAAATTTTAATAGGCACTTATAATTGACTGGACTAAAATTTGAAGTATTATATTACAGAATAGCACTTTTAAAAAGACAAAAAAATTACTTACGTGCTAATTGATGACCCGAGACCAACGAACAAATCCACAACGCGATTACAAAATTTTTAATCTCACTCATTTTTTTTAAAGTACATTTTTCAAATCACTTTTCAATTAAATAAGTACCATGAATGTTTGTACCAGCTTACATAATATCACTTATGCATCAAAAATTTTTAAAATTCTACTTTTCTCAACATACATTAATAAAAAATTCATTACCGCACAAAAAGTCACATCCGTGATCAAATTTTACCGTATGAGGCTAAAGATACAGTGTCAAATATCACTTTCCAATGTCTGAATGAATAGACTTCAGTCTACGCGGTGTTTCAGGTAGGAGCACCTGTGAAAGTACCTTATCAGATCTATTACAATACCGCTAAGTCTTACTAACGCATTAACGGTACGAGAACCTTCTTAAAATATTTTAATTCCAATCGCGACGGATGAACATCAGTGACATACCGGATTTAAAATAAATTCAATAATTGTTATTTCTACTAAATACGTACAAATCATAATTATTTTGTACTACTCTTGACCTATTTAGTAGTTAAAACCAACATAAACCCGCATTTATTTCAGTTATACACACATTGCGTCATTAGGTCAACATCAGCATGAGTAATAGGAAAAACCATAAAAAAGAAAGTATAAATATGTTATTGTAGGTACGTAATGTATCTATTGTGTCTATGCCTTAGTCTATATTTTCTCATCTTTCAAAGACCTTCGTAACTTCTGAACATCCAAAAAAGTAACCAAACTTTTATAACTGATAACAGATCTCATTTCCTATATACAGTACGTTTCTTTTTTTCAAAAAAATGGTAGTACTTGAATAAAAATTTATTAAAAATTTTCGATTAAGAATATATACAGTACCTATATAAAAACACACCAGATAAATTTATTTTCTGGTAAGATGAAAAATTGAAAAAATTCTTACTTCATTAACATTTGTTTACATATTTCGCCAAAATCAATTATATTGTAGGCATTACACTGTAAAAACTCACTAACTTTATTCTTAAGTCTACAACAGTTCATGTAAAAGTCTTCTGAAGTTGTGTACTTCTTTTTCAATTTACTGTTGATGAATTCGATGTCAAAAAGATGCTCGAAATAGCTCAGCTGATTATACAATTGCGATTCGTTATACTATGAATTTAAAAAAAAAAAAATCATCGATAGTTAGAAACGAAGAAATAACTCTTACTGGTAAATAATTGTGAGTAGTAAATTTATAATTAACTTACTTCTCTTAATAAAATATTTTTATTCGCACACGCAGGACACAATGGGTTGAACTGCTTATTCAAGTTGGTTATCACCCTGGTACGATAACCACAAGTAGGTTCCTCGCAGATCATCCAATCCTACAATTTTTTTTATCGATTTAGATTAAATTGTTGACTCGACTAATAAATATGAAAAAAATCTTACTTGATAATATTTATGAATGAAAGATCGAATCGTTAAAATTAATTTATTTTGCAAAAATATGCAATCTTCTGCTGCTGGACTTCTGTCACATGCAGAATTTGAGCACTTATCAAGGATGGAGTAATATTCGCCATCATCCTAAGAAGAAATAGTAACATTATTAGAAAATTCATCGAGTGCAGGATTTTTTAAAAGAAAAATGAAAAAACTACTTACTCCTTTTACAACCGGACATTCGATCACGTTTGGTTTTCCACATTTTGCACAGTTAAATTCAAACCTACATAAAAAATGTAATAAGTTTCCAACGCGTCAAAACACGATTACATTATGTATAATTTATAATTTATTATTTCAAAAATTACTTTTCGCAATTTTTATATTTATCGGTTTCATCGATAAGCATTTCTTCATTTTCTTCGATTATGGTATCAATTCTTTTAACATAAGATGACGAATCGAGGCCTAAAGATTCAGCAATTTGTGCAGCATCAATACCTTCGATAGGTTCACATAAACGAGTAACAACAGGATGAACTTGTTGTGAAAGATAATATTTGACATCGATTTTCAAGTTCCTATTGCTTTTCAATTCATCTACGTGATACGCTCTTTGAGTAGCTGCGTTATTTGTACCATCCTATGAATAAATAAATAACTAAAATTTAGGAAAATCCGGAGCAGTCAAGTTATAGCTGAGTATTCAGTGATGTTACCTCGCATACGATGTAAAAAATAGAATCTCCTTGTTTGAGTTTTTTGGTTAAATGTTGATTCATTCTTAAAGCGACTTGAACATGAGGCAAACTTTTCTTATCTGGATAATCCTCTGGATTTTTAGTCAACTGTTTCGTAATAGCGAGTTCGCAGATTGGAACCGCGTTCTGTTCCAGATCGGTTTTTATGCTCAGTAGCTTTGAATGAATGTTACCTAATTTATCTTCTATATTTTGATCGCACAATAATTGATTCAAAACATATCTGAAAATTTAAAAAATTATTTACACAAAAAAGTAATAGATATTTTTACAGAATTAATGCTGTTACCTTCCAGCATTGGCTGATAAAGGAGACCAATCTCTTCTAACAATGTCTAAACCTTTGATTTCCTGTTTAGTAACTAATTTATCGTTCACTTTGTTGAGTGTGACTGCAGCATATTTCTTCTTCTTCAGCAGTAACATGTATTTGAACACGCCATCAATATCTAATTCAATTTGTTTGTACAATTTATTCACTTCAACTTTTATCTGTTGAAAATCATTAGTTTTAATATCACTAAAATTAATCAATAATTTAAAAAAAAAAAAACTACTTTTCGAACATATTTGAACTCACTTTATGGCCAATTTTGAAAACTTCATCGAAGTTGATAGAATTAGTATTTATCATAAGAGAATCAGTATCACCATAAATTACATCATAATTCAACTTCTGCACCAAATCTCGAGTATTTACCAAGATATCTCTGCCCTTTGCTATAAATTAAAAATCAAAGTTGAATAATAAAACTTTTCAACACTCAAATAAAACGAAAAAATCTTACCAGTAACCATAGCGGCTAATGGTTTAGCATAAAATCTAGAATTTGGGAATCCTAAACAGCCGTACATACTATTAGCAGTTAGTTTTAAAGCCAATTGTCGAATATCGTACTGCATAAAACAGAAAATTCATAAAATAAAGGGATATACTGAATAGCACACACTAAATTTGTATCAGCACTAACTTGATGTTTAAGATCCGATGAAATATCTGGTTTTGCCATTAAAGCTTTTACTGCTCTTCGAGACTCCACTAATTTACGTATTTCAGTAGGTAAAATTCCGGGCTGAGTAGCAGATGGGAGGTGGTTCATCAACATTTCTATATCTCCCTACGCACATAAATTTTAATTGCATTCAAACGACTTCAGTGATAATATAAACTTATCTTCGATATACTCACATCATCTATATCCATTCCTCTAACAGAGACCGTAGTAAAACATATATTGTATTCTTGAATAATACTTGGATACAAGGAATTAAAATCCATCAACAAAATGTATTTATCGTAGAATCCTTTTTTGGGTTCGAGTACTAAACCTCCTTCATACTGAGGTTTGCGTTTTCCTTTTCCAACGTTCACCTCAACATCATTAGCTAAATCAGCTTGATCACCTGCCTTGAGATCAAATTTCAACTTGATAAATTTGAATGAATTGACGAGAGAAATACACATGAAGATGTACATACTTTTGCGCCCTTTTTACCATAGCTTTTGTCAGGAACGATGTAATTTTTATCGTTAAAAGCGTGCAATAAGAGATATTCATTTCTTTCAGCTCGTCCTCCCATCAAGGTACGAGAAAGCACATTACCTGAAAACGTTTTCAAGCAAATCACAGTACGTTACAATCGAAGAAACTTTGTTTAAGCACATAACTTTTTGTTCAATTACCAGCAATATTTGTGATTTGTAACGATAATGGTATAACATTCAATTTATACATAATACGTAAAATATAGGAAGCATCCAACATGGTGAGTTCAATCAGTTTCAGAAGAGAAGAGGAAGTTCTGTGTATAACAAAATTTACATGTGCATTTAAGTGATTTTCCTAACACTAGTTAAAATTTCCAACAACATAAAAAGTCGTACATACTGGTACATTGCTCGGATTTCATCAGAGTTTAAATCCTTCCTAGCTCCTTCTGGAATATTAAGCACCTAAAAGACAAAAACAATTGATGTATCTTTCGTTAAATTTTTTAAATACATACTACGCAATATTACCTGCTGACATAGCGTATCCAAATCATAACTTCTAGCTTTTATAAGTTCTTTGGCAGATATTGTAATATCACATAACAAACGACCACATAGAATATTTTTTTCAGCAAAATTACGACCCTAAAATTACCAAAAATCAATTATAGCATTTTAGATTTGAAAATACCATTAATTTGCGAACTAACTTTTCCAATATTAGGTACTGTGGACCGACGTAGTCTTCCTAATCGAGACCAATGCATTACTTTGTTCTGCACCAATCTATGAACCAATGTACCTATATCAAAACCGCATATATCATGTCCAACAATTAAATCAGGATCAATTTTGTGGAATTTCGCTAAAAATAATCCAAGCAGGCCGCGTTCCGAGTTCACTTTATCTAATTTCGTAGCTTTATAATTATCTAAAGATTCTTTGTTGTCATAAGGCCACGTAGTCTTTTCAGGTTTAGTGAATGCTGTAAAAAAATATTTCTATTCAGAAAAAATCTCAGATATGAAAATTAATGTAAAAAGATTAGATATTCACCACAAAAATGATGTTCGAATGGTTTACTAGGAGCTTCTTTATCAGTATGATATTTATTTTGAACCAAGCAACTAATTAGCGTGATTTGATTATCGACAGATTTTGGAGGAATTGGAGTTATACGCATATTTAGGGCAACAACAACTAAAGGTGGAGGAGGTCCTCCATCTTTTATAACCGAAATATTGGTCATTTTATCACACGTCACCTGTGGGGCAAAAAAAAGACATGTAGAATATATACCATAAAGAAACTGAATAAAACAAGTTTATCATTACCTCAAATTTACACCAACTGACTAATGGATTAGATGGTGTAGGGTTAACAATCTCGAGCCAACAGGGTCCTTTGATTCGTCTTTCAATAAGAAATATTTCTAAAAATGAAGTATTCGTACCAAAAACATGACTAAATGTTTCACCGACTAGATCTGCTTTTACAGCAGGAAATTCGGGCTGAAAAATTTATACTCTGACTACGAGCATTTTACTAAATAAAAAAAATCTAGAAAGAACATACTCTGTAACGAATTTCAAGATAGTCACTAGTATCAGGAACGTCTGCTAAATTAAAAGCATAATTCTTGCTCATTTCCTTAGACTTGAATTCGGATATTCGAAAATTATTAGCAAAGGAATCATTCCATTCATCATACACATCTCTGATAGAGACTGGATCATCGGTTTCTTGTTTTTTCCGCAAATCAAATTTCTAGTAAAAAATGATGTTTACAGAGGAGAACTTTTCGGGAGAACTGTGAAAAAAAGAGTAACTTACTTTTTCCCTGGGCAGTAAATAAATTCTTCTTTCTATATTCTTGACAGAAATACAACAACTGGCGTATTCCGAGCCTTCTACACAAACTTTACCGAATAAATAGATCGTTCCTGCTTGGTTAAAGATATCTTCATAAGCATCCCAATAAAAAAATCTAAATACCTGGAGCAAAACGCGAACAATAAAAAATTATTAGTATATACGTGAAATCGGCGAACATACAGAAAATACGTAAATTCGGACGATTTACTTTAGTGCCATCTTCTTTTTCAATCAAAGGCAATGTTGAATAGTCAATATTGACCAACGGAACATTTTCGTTAGTGGCAGGACTCCACGATGCTAAAGTATCAGGTAAATTGGTTTTTAAAGGAGTTTTCTTATTAACAAATTCAGAAGGAGCACTGTTAATATGGGCTTTCTCAAGATTCAATAATTTAGAATCATCGGCATTGATGGCGAGAGTATTTTCATCCGTAGGTTTCGTGTCACAGCTTGAAGGAGTTTTTGAATTTTGGGGATTAGAACATACATTTGATGGAATCTCGGCACTCCCAAAATCGAAATCATCCTCCGGAAATTCAATCATCTGAAACAATACATTCGTGATTAAAATGAACATTTAACTTTTCATAATTAAATTACAAAATTTACTTCTGGTTCAGCTTCTTTTTCAATCAACGATGTTTTCGAGTTATTGACTTTTATGTTTGAAACAATTTCAGCTTTTGACGATGCAGAAAAAGCTACATCACCTTTAAAACTACTTTTTGATGGAGTCACAGCATTAATACAATCAAAATTATCATCTGGTTGACTTTTAAGCGAAGTGCTATCAATTCTATTATTGGATGGAGATTGAAAACGTCTATAATCATCATTTAATGGAGTTTTTGGAGTTCTGGAACCGTATGTCCTGATAGGAGCAGGTTTAACAACTTTTGAACTGAATTCTTCGTCCAAATTTTCCATTAATTCGTTAAGGATATCATCTTTTTCCGTCACCTAGAATTTTCAATATTAAACAAAAACATATAGAAAATAATTAGTAGTTTCAAATATTTAAAAACGCGAACTTACTGCTTTTTTCTTCTTAGTGGGCATGTTCGCCAACATTTTCTGAATATTGCCTTTTGGCGGTTCCAATTTTTTATGAGCACCAGTATGATCTCTCTTTTTACTTTTACGATCTTTCTGAATACTTTCTTCATCTAAATCATCATCAAAAATTTCGCGACCATCTTCAACGTATCCATCTGCTCCATCTAAACAGCAACGTAATTAGTAAAACTTGTTCAGTACGAGTTCAATCAAAATATTTTTCTTTACAGTCATCAATAATCCAGTCGTCTTGTTGCCTTTTTAAAACATTTTCAGTATATTCTTCCTCTGTTACTTCTTCATACACATTTTCCATGGGACCGATGTCTATTTTGTGTTTACCACCTCCACTTTTCAATTGTTTCAATTTTTCAAACGCCATCATTTTCCCGGAAGATCCGGTCTTTTGACGCTTTGGACGATCCATTAGAATTACTTTTGGAAATCCTGTGTTCAAACAACAAAATTTGGATCTATATATGTATATAAGAATTGAAACACTGAATTAAGGTTAAGGCAGTATCATACTTTTGTCACTCAAGATTCTGAGACATCAAATGGCACCTTCTGCGAACTTATCAGTGATCACATAAAAATGCTCAAGCTTTCGTTAATGAACATAACGCACATAACATTATAATTTGTTTCAAATAAAGATTTATTCACTACTTTTAAATGAATATTGAGATAATGAAATTAATTATCTTCCTACTTCCTTTAGGCTTCCAATATTTTCAGCAAGTGGCGGGAACGAAAGTTTAAAATATCAAAATTCATGTTTTTGGATTGCGGAATTATCAAGGTTATTCTTTGTTATCCTTAAATTATTATAATTTAATAATTATTGTTTTGAAAAAAAAATGTAAACGTGGAAATGAATTTTTTAAAGTCATCTAACGATGATTTACAAAAATAAAGTTTTTTACGAAAGTAAATATTATGAATTTTATAAATTTTGTTTAAAATTAACCTAAACCTTTACAAAATTAAAAAAAAAGGAAAACCAAGAATTGAATATTTGTATACGTCTTATGCGACATTAGCACTCCCCATACCTAATGGTCAAAATTTTAAACTTTGACAAGTGTTCCATCATTGGCTGACTCATCTAGTGATCCAGGTGTTGTGATTCATCACAAAAAATGTAAAATCGTTATCAGTGTTCTATTTTCGTTTGAAAAGTAATATTTCGAGTAGGTTTCTGTCTTCTTTTTTCTTTCCAATTTCCCGACAAATTTGGAATTTTGGAAAGTCTTGGTATAACTGTGCTCGAAGTACGTATTGATTATTATTTTCATTTCATAAACTTTACAAATGTGGTGTTATTATGACTTTATAATCTGGGTGTTTTTAATATTTCCTGATGATGTCATGAATGCTTGAATAAAACAATAAATTGCGTTCAAAGTTCAGAGGAATATCTAATTGTTTGTTTTCTATTTTTACAGATGTGGAAGTCCACCATTGGTGCTAAATTGGATATTTCTTCTAATGTAGATGATGACTGGGAAACCGATCCTGATTTTATCAACGATGTTACTGAAGAAGAGCAACGTTGGGGTTCTAAAACTATACCAGGATCTGGTCGTATCGGAGATGCAGTAGAGTAGGTTCTTTATTTTTACACAATAAAATTTATGTTGATTCAACCCTATCAATTCATATTGCAGTATGATAAAGCTCCGTGATGAGGTAGCCCAAGCTGACGCATTGAAGAAAAAAAAAGAAATTGAAAATGGTCCTAAAGCTGCTTATGGTTACGGTGGAAAATTTGGTGTTCAATCTGATAGGTAAATTAGAAGATTATAATTATTCTGTTTTTCTAATGTGATAGTCAATTTGTCCATATTTCCTTCTGCAGAATGGATCGTAGTGCTGTTGGGCATGATTACGTAGCCGACGTTGAAAAACACGGATCTCAGGTTGACTATCGAGCTGGCTTTGGAGGTAAATTCGGAGTACAGTCTGACCGAGTAGATAAGGTAATTTTTGCAATTAAAGTCGCATAATTGCAATAACGTTATTGACTGAACACATTTTTTCAGTGCGCCGCAAATTACGATAGTGTGGAAAAACTTCAAAAGCATCCTTCCCAAAAGGACTACGCTACAGGTTTTGGTGGTAAATACGGTATTCAAAAAGACAGACAAGATAAATGTGCCGTTGGTTGGGATCATAAAGAAAAGATTGAGAAACACGAATCGCAAAAAGGTGTTTTATCACACTGGCGTAGTTATACATGAATAATATAAATGTCGTACTAATTAATTGTTGCGTGTATAGATTATGCTGTTGGTTTTGGTGGTAAATTTGGTGTACAAAAAGATAGGCAAGATAAATCAGCGGTTGGTTACGATCACGCAGAAAATATTCCTAAGCATCATAGTCAAACTGATCATAAAAAAGTAATTCTTCAAACTCCTGCGCCTAGTTATAAATTGTAGTGTAAATAACCATTTCATTTTGTAGGGCTTTGGCGGTCAGTTTGGTATTGAGAATGATCGAGTTGATAAATCAGCTCATGATTTCAACGATCAAACTGAGCATGTTGGTACGAAGTACGAAAAAGAAAAACCACTAATTGGTATGTTTTTATTCAATATGTTGTCAATTAATGATGACTTCACCTAATTGACAAGTATGAATTTTTTTTCTAGGCAGTGTAAAACCTTCAAGTCTTCGACAAAAGTTTGAAAATTTAGCGAAACAATCAGAAGTGGAAATTGAAAGAAAAAAAGGCGAAGAGCAGGAGAGGCGGCGCTCGAGAGATCTCATAGAAAAAAAAGAAGCCAAAGAAAGAGAAGAAGCTAGACTTTTATTACTCAACGAAAAAGAAAAAGAGGTAATTAGATAGTACCTATTTAGTGATCCGATTATTTCAAAATTCATTCTAATAAACTATTTTTATTGATAGGAACAACGAAAATTAAGCAATGCTCAAAGCAAAAAAGAAGATGTCACTGTGAAAAATGAGTCCAGTGTTAAAGTAATATAATTTTTTGTGATTTTTTTTTTTTGTTATTTATAGAAAATAGTATTAATACAAAATCATATTTTTACAGGATAATATTTTCCTTAAAAAAGACGTAACTTCCAAGCAAGAAGATTCACTCGGTGCATCTCCAAGTCAACCAAAGATAGAATCTAAGCGACTCAATGAAACAGAAAAAAATTTAATGAATAGCATGATGAATTCCCCATTATTAAGTCATGATAACGACGATGAAAAACAATCTGATGAGTTCTCAAGTGATTTCAATGATGAAGAAAATAGTCTTCAAGTAACTGAAAAACAGGCACCTGTTGACACATCAGATAAAATTATCAATGAAACGGTGAGCCATGCCGAAGAACCGAAACTAGATGAAAATATTCCAAAAGATGACGGACAAGTCTCCGAAATAGATATCATAGATACCGGTTACAAAGCTGTGGCTCTTTATGATTATCAAGCGTGTAAGTTTTAATTGCTTGACTCTTTGTTGTTCGTGGAAAAAGAGAGTATAAGAAATTGAAATACAATACAAATAATTATTCTCTTGTATTCTTCAGCTGCTGATGATGAAATTTCATTTGATCCCGATGATATCATTACCCATATTGATATGGTAGGTGTGACTTATTTTTTTAACTGTTAGTTTAAACACGTATTTTTTCATGAGCTACATTTGATAATTACAGATTGATGAAGGCTGGTGGCGTGGCTATTGTAAAGGACAGTATGGTTTATTTCCAGCGAATTATGTTTCTCTTCAATGATAATGATGATATGATGTTTTATTTATTTTTTTAAATCATTATTTAATACTTTATTATTTTTATATTTTAAATTTGCTATTTCATTGTATTGTTGTTGTTGAAACCAGTGCAATATCCATAATATCGTTTTTAAATTTTTATAAAAATCAAAAACCAGCTAGTAAAATTTTTAATATTATTGTGCGACTTTTTATTGATCGGTAATGAGATCAACGTGAGAACATACTTTTTCTGATTGGATTGAATCGAAACTAAGGTATCGTTTTAAATTTGAATTCTAGTAAGTAGAGATCTTAGTGATTTTCTGAATTACCAATATGAAATAATTGGGTAAAACTTCAATCCGTATTTTAAATCAAAATGGTTACGAAAGATTCGTGTGAAATTATTAATCCCGCAAAGATCTCCTCTTGCATTAAATGTTTTTTCTGCAATGAAGAAAGTAAATAAGCATGGAACTTGTTTATGTTTTTAAATATTTTCAGCAACTTTCAAACATTCCAAAAAATCTTTCTCAACTTCAATGTTGGAAATGAAATTTTTATCGAAATTTTGCTGCGTTTTTAAATTTAAAATATGAACGCTACAAGAAGAGAGGAATACGAGTAGTTATGATAGAAAATTATTTTTATGAATTTCCATTTGAACATTGCGCCTTAAAAATAAGGCATTATGCATAGAAATTCAAACTGGTTCTGAATTACATTTTCAGCATTAGTTTTGGTTTCAGGTTCGATTCAATTGCGTAGGTAACCAACATATGACGCGCGCATTTATTCTATGTAGTATCGTACGTACTCCATTATACACACAGGTATCAGGTATGAAACATGCACACTGTACAGGTGAGAGATTCATTGAGTAGATATAGGTAGTAACACACATCAACCTTGTTACGTGTTGTTAAAGTGTCTCTGAAACCATGGAATTTTTGGGCGATTTGATCAATTTTGCCATAATATCCTGTATATTACTTTCGACAATGCTCCATCCAAAAATAAATAATTCAAAAAGGTAAAACCTGAACTGTATGAATCGACATGTTGCGATCGTGATTATTCATTAATCAGATCTGATCTGTTAATACACCTGATACGTTGAACGCTGCAAACAACAAAACTTCACCACTACCACCACTACACGCAATGCAAACTATTCGGCTTCGAATGCCTGTGGTAGTGCCTGTGCCTGACTGCTTTAGGTATGCTATTGGTAGTCGCGTTCGTTATTTTGTTTTAGCTGTTTTCCAGTATGTGATGTGCGTTGGATGTTTGTTTACGCGTACTCAATCGTTCCCGGTATTTAAACACATGTTGAATTGTTTGTATTTTAGCTTCAATTTTACTCAATTTTCATATCATTTTACGCGATTTTGATTAATTGTGTGTGCGCGAAGTGTATGTATTGTTTCAACCATTGTGATCAGTGATATTATTCTGATATTGTTGTGTAGTGTTCGTGAAAAAGTTGTTGATTTTACAAGTGTTAATAAATATCAATACTCCATAATCATGGATTAGAACGTTGATAAAGAAATCATTTTAAATCTTGGATTGTAAGTCTTTTTTTTGGGTTATAATTATTTGCTTGGTGTTGTACAATTTCTTCGAGTCCTTTTATCGTGGGATATCCGTAGCTTTATGCCAAGTATGTTTCATACGTTTTGCTCATTCTCGTACAATATTTTGCTTTGGTATTTAGATTTATTTATTTTGCATGAAGTTGAAAATCAACCGATATGTTTTTGTGGTATCTAGTATTTAATGAAATTTTGTGTTGTTGGTCGAACGAGTCAGGTTTGAATGTCAGTTCATAGCTCAGTAACAAGGGTTTTCATTTAGAAACTTTTGTACTAACTGAAAAATAATGGGAACCTAGTACCTTACCTACTAATTTTTCATGATTGTTATTAGATTAAAAATTCATCTTTCAATATCATTATTTCCGGCAATCGCTTTGAATGCAAGTCTGGAAGATAGAATATAGCAATGAGATCGACATATATTACATCCTGAACTTGATGTTCTGTTTTGAGGAAGTTACCCTAACGATTAAAATTGCAATATGATGATAATCAATCATTCAAGTGTAGCATTATCATCATTTACTGCAAAATATAAGCAACCACGATTCTACCTACATACTACGTATCTAGCAGATGTAATTTTTTCTCGATGAAAAAATAAGAAAAAGCATGTTATCAATGATTTATTGGAAACTTTAAACGATATTATGATAAGATATACCATTTTGGATTTGTTTGATTTTTCGTTTACAAACGACAAATCAGTAGTAAAATACTGATTAGAAAATGATTAAAGGTAAAACAGCTTACCTGTGCGTAATGCGAAAGAAAGTATACCTATTCGTAGTTAAAAAAAAAATAAATAAAATCTATAATAGTACGGAGAATAATTACACTTTCTACATAATATATAAATTGAAAATAATAAATTAAAGACTCATAGGGAAGCATAATAGTACAGGTATGAATGATTGTGTGCATATACGTCTATCCATAAGTTCCCAGCGTTAAATGAAGAGAAGCTATTTCAGAAGTTGCGGCACATTGACCTCAATAATTCAACTAATTATGGAAAGTTGTTTGCAAACGAATAAAATTATGTATAGGAAAGTGTCCCGTTGATGGAATAGGAAATTTAGATTTGATATGACCGCGAAATAATCTGCACAAACGACTCGTACATTTTTTCTGATCGTTTTATAAAGTCGGTATACGAAAGGCATAATTTTTCGTTCTTTGTATTAGCGATTGCAAATTCCTGCGTAGAATTTCGATTACGAAATTTAAATGAAAAACGCGGGAAGATGATTGGATCAGTGAGACTTGTGAATCGACGAATATGTGCTAAATGACGCAGTACGATTGTAGTATAGGTTGTAATTCGATAGTAACGTTTTAAGGGATTTTACGGTCAGAGACGAAGGGCAGTTGTTCAACGAGTAAGAACCAGTTTAAAGTTACTGTATAGGTGGTCAATCGTGGCAAGGGGAGTAGGATAATTAAGAGCCTTAGGCTAGTCAGCATTCCACTATACTACATAAACTCCCTATTTGCCCATCTTGCTTTTTCATTTGTTTTTATAACAAGTTCCTATTTTCTCAAATAACGCTCTAAACCGATCTCAACCTCAAGAGTAGATTTACGATTTGCTCATTATAAATATGCACTACACGCTACGTATTCATTTTCGATAGCTATAAAATGTAAGTTCGATTTAGGTATGTGTTTAGTTTGCGTTTTTCTTTTTAATTGTGATACTTTCGATTATTAAATTAAGCGGTTTTAATGAAATTTTCTATATTTATGCATTGAAGTGGAGGTCTTTAAGTTTTTTTAATAAAAAGTATTCGTATGGTGTTCGGTCAAATATTGCTTCTTAGATCTGTGAAGACGGTTTATCGTTTAATTAATGGGTACCATATGCGGGTGGCTTTTAAAGAATGTTGTATGCTATGCTTAATAGGAGCTTATTAAACTATTGTGATTATTGTTTAATGTAAAATGTTAATGCACTTACTTCCGGGGCTTTTAAATACGAAGTGTAAACTATGGTTAGTAGTTTAAAAGAATAAGAAAATGCGGTCCATTGAAATGATGCACGTAATTAATAGCTCGGCAGTTGACCTCGAGTGCAAGATTTCCGAAGTAGATAGGTATTTTCAAATTTTTCTCATCGGTGTTTCATGTTTGTAATGAATCTGGTAATTGAGTTCTCAATTGATTTGGCCGTTAGTCTTGCAACAACAAGTTGTTTACTCATGAAACAAAAGTTATGAAATGGTATTTTTCTGTTGAGCATAAGAACTCTTCGATGCGAATTTTGTTCGGAGTATACCGAAATATCTATCAATTTTTAGGATTTATTTTCTCGTTCAGTGATTTTTATACATTCATCTTATATTATTATCACTTTGAATTTCCAAAGTATAGAAATTTTCACCAGATAAGCTTGTTATGTTGATGATGAATGATTTGATCAGAAAAATGTGTATTACTTTATTAGGGAGGAAGAGAGGGGGGAGGTTACAAAATTTTCTAGCTGAATGCATACAGTAGGGGAAAATCTATTTTCAAGTAATGAAAAATAAAAAAACAAAAATTGGAAAAAATTTGAGGAAGTCCAATTAATTTACCTACATTAATGAAAAAGATCATAAAGAAAAAAAATATTACCTATGGATAAATCAACCTCACATCAAAATAAGGTTCGGGTATTTCTGAATAAAACAGTAAAAAAATGAACTTCGTGGATCAAGGAATTTTCGATTAAATGGGGCTCAGAGCAGGAATCCAGTTTATCCATGCATAAATGTTATTTTTTTTTTCTCACAAAAACATTTTTTTTTTCAATTTCTAAAATCTTATTTTAAGATTTATGCCTGCGCAATATTTTTTTCTTCATGACCGGTATGCATTTTTTGAAACCAAAATATCAGGTTGAATATTTTTTACTAATTCAGGTGAATTAATTGGGATTCCTCAATTTTTTCGAATTTCTTCTTATCAATTTTTTTTTCTTTTTTTCATCACTTAAAAATGGATTTTCCTTCACTTCATGCATTCAGTTAGAAGATTTTGTAACTTCCTCCCATTGGTTTAACAGAAGGCTTTGAGAAAAAAATTCGGAAGAAATTTTATATTTTACTTTCTATTGACTATAATTTTGCAGAATTGAAACTTGTAATTTAAAAATCAATACACAGTGTAGATTGTTGATGAAAATTATCCATTCTTCTTTGTTTTCACGTCATTGAAATTTCTAAAAAAAATATGAAATTACTTCATTGCTGAGAAAAGTAGAAGTTTGTCGTGTAATCAACTCAAGATAAAAGTTGAAGTATTACGAAATTTCTGCGTGTAATAACAGAATACATAGATACGTATTGTATTTACTGATGTAATTCTGTAATATTATTCAGTTGATCCATTTACTCAGCTTATAATTTACACACTTTGAATACATGTATACTCGAGTGTAATCGTGTACAGATAAATTATTTTATTGTTTTAGGAAAATTCAGCGTTATTCATTTTGTTGACTAATTACTTTGATTACATACTTTGATACCTTATGAATAAAATTTAATTAATTTCGTTGAAGGCGCGAAAAATTTGACGCATTATAAGGTTATCATTCTTCGATTCTGGCGATCTGGTTGAATACACCTGAAGTGTTGAATTAGATGTCTGCAGTATCACCAGCGTTGCTTTCTTATATAATTTCACTATTAAATAGTTCGATACGGTAATTACCATAATTAATCGGTTATATCTATCGATAACCGGTTAAATTATCAACTATAGTGGCGGTTTTAAGCGTGCGTCGTGATATTGAATTAATTTGAATATCAATTGATAAACTAAAGTAACTTGGTGATTACTTCGTCGAGAAATGAAAAATGTATTCGTCAAAGAATTTCTTATAATATCTTGCGTACTTGCAATGTGAAAAAAAAAATCAATTATTGAAACGGAAGAGCGAGACCAGGAATTCGATTTTCTATAGATCTTACACGTAGAATATTTTCAAATAAAAATGCAAGTCGATTAACAAGCTGCATGTGCAAAATATACAGTTAGAAGTCGGTCAATAGATAGGTAAATTGATACATATACGCGATGATAGGTACGCAAATAAAAACGAATCAGCAAATTGAAGCGAATATACATTTAATGAAGTTGAAATACTGGATAGCTAACATACATAAGTGTATACATGTGTAGTGTAGTGTACCTATCACCTAGACCTACCATGCGTTAGTGTAATGTAAACTTCATCAGCTAAATATTATCAGAATCCGTTATATCAACTAGTTCATATGTATATAGCAGTTATATTATATAGCTTCGATGTATGCTGCATCAAGTTCGGAAATGATTATGTGTTCATCAAATTGTCCATATTTGTCCAGCTCACGATAAATCTCATCCACTATTTTTAGCCGTCAGAGCTTATACTTTGTTCAAACCAATTAAAGATTTATTATGGCTTCGCGTATTATCGCGTAATTCCTATCGGTTTGTTTAACTTTTTGCATTTGTTAGGCAATATGACCTGATAGTGTTGTAGGGAATTTTTTTCCACATTGTAGCCGAGGCATTGTTTTTTTTCCTCTGTTAATTATGGTGCTCGGCGTTTAAGGAAATGCACAAAACTTTTAAAAAAAAGTGTTTGAGATATTTTGCTTATGCGGTTTTGTTTCAAAGTGGAATATTTTTATCGATACACGATTGAAATAGTATTTATGTGCACGTAGGTACCTATCAATACCTATTTAGGTATTAAGCTTCATTAAAATTTCCTAAAAACTTATTTTAATCGTATTGAAATTGTTCGAAAGAAATTCTCTCAATCAGAACAGTAATGAATTTGTTCTTAATTTTTTTTTTGTTTGCAATTATCAATATTACTTGACGGTCCGCTTTATTGATTTACAATTTTTTGAGTGATTAATTTTCGTTTCATTTCTCGTTAATGATGGACTAAATGGTGTTTTAATTTTGATGAAGCAAATGTTGTAAGAAAACAACTTTTCCATTAACATTATCAAAATGAAATGGATTTATAACTTTGGGTTGAATCGAATCGTTTCAAAGGATTTACTTTCTGTAGCAATGAATTTAAAAAAAAAATTATAGCCCGATGAGAGGGAGGTGGGATATATGCGAGGAACAAACTCAAAAAATAAGAAAACTTGACAAAAAACAAATTTTAAGGGTTGTGACAAAAAACAAACTTTTCGGGTTGTGAGGAGGGGCAGTGAGGCTGAAAAGTCGAAAACCCAAAACGTACATCTGGGACCTATACTAAATCTACATACAAAATTTCAACTTCCTAACTCAATTTGTGAAGGAGCTATGCGAGGAACAAACTAAAAAAATTAGAAAAACCGACCAAAAAACTATATTTTAGGGCTGTGAGGGGATGCAAGGAGGTTGAAAAGTTGAAACCCACAAAGGCGCATCTATGATCCCTATACAAAATTTACATCCAAATTTCAACTTCGTTGCTAGATTTGAAGGGAAAATAAGCTTGGGACAAATTTAAAGAGTAACAAAAACCCGATTAAAAAACCGTTTTTTTATGGGCTGCGCAGGGTCGTCACGAGGCTGAAAAGTTGAGATCCACGAAAGGAAAATCTGCATACCAAATTTCAACTTATCTTGAGGGGAATTATGCGAAGAACAATTTCAAAAAATGAGAAAAACCAACCAAAACACTACATTTTTGGGACTGTGAAGGGTGCAATGAGACTGTAAAGTCGAAACCCTCAAAAGACACATCTAGGGTTACTACTAAATGTATTTTCGAAGGGAGTTATGCGAGGAAAAAACTGAAAACGTAAGAAACCCTGCACAAAAAATAACATTTCTGAGTAGTAATTGGGCGCAATGGGTCTGAAAAATTGAAACTACCGAAAGACACATTTATGACCTTTACTAAGTCTACATACAAAATTTCAACTCCTAGCTCAATTTGGAGGGGAGCTGGGGGAGAAACAGCCTTTTTTAAGATCAAAAATGAGAAAACCCATTATATCTCCCCCCCCCCCATTGATCTAGCAGGTTGATTTTTAGATATGTTATGTAACTGGATTGTCCATCGATTGGCTTAAAAAGGAACAATTTTTGCAGTTTTAACTAAGGTCATCCCCCTCCACAATTTCAGATAAGGCGCCAATCGAAGCATATTTCTCAAATTTGATCGATTTCGGACGGTATCGAGCTAAGCAAATAATTTTTAGTTTCGGGGAAAAAATGTAAAATGAAAATGAATATCTGACATGACCTATAATGGTCGAAATACTCTTCTAAGACGACAAAACGGATTTTATTGGTACTCCTCCTCCCCCTCATCCGTCGTAGGTCGTTAGACCGTAATGGACTGGTTTCCATTAACAATATGATATAGAAAATCAGACTAAAAAGTAGAAACAGTAGAAATCGCATTTTTCAGCACAGCATATTGAAGCATGAGATTCTTTGAACATTTCTGCGAGCGTATTGATACTTAATTAAGGCGTTACAATCGCATGATTTTCGTTCTGTCTGACAATCAGTTGACCCGCAAGAAAAGTCCATGTGAAGTATTTTCGAATTTATCGTATGTTTATCCGTATTTGAGGGGCTCACCTATGATAATAACACTATTGACTTTGGATTAAAATTCAGATGGTCGTTTCATTGAAACCACAATTATGTTTACATGGAAATATGACATATAGTTCATGTCATTCAATTTGGTATGCTGAAAAAGAATTCAGCTCGAATGTCTGCGAACGTTGGCCACTGGCTTTCGCGACGCAACAAAAACATCACGTGGAACATCACCCATTCTCAAACTCATTTTCAAGCGTTCTTGTCAATTTTAGAAAAAAATATATAATGACTTTTTTTATTCGAAATTTGATCAGCTACATTTGTCTATTCAACTTTTTTTCTCCATCTCATTTAGGAACATAGTTATTGAGGAAAAACGTGTTTAAGGGACACAAATGTGGTTGTTGGAGGAGAAGTTTCTAAAATTCACACGATTCGTTCAGGCCCTACTTATTCCCTTTTTGTTCTCACGTCTTGAATACTGTTGAGGAATTTTTCCAGGGAGCGGTGTGAGATGCGTGGTTCAGGTGGTTGCGTCCACGTGATTCAAAGGAGTGACATGGAAAAAGTTCGCCGGGTGGAAAATTCCTACGGCGACGCCGATTTTATCCATAAATCTTTTCGTTATTTAATGCTAATTTGACTCGTCTAATGGTACTAAAATTATCGTTTTGAAATGAGTAGAAAAGAAAAGTGTGGTGTGTTTTCCTGTATGACCTTGAAATTCTAGTTCTTCTCTAGCGCCATCCATATTTTCAGTTTCAACTCGAAGCTACTGATACACTGCGATGTTTTTGTCAAATTTTACCACAATCATCTACAATAACAGACTTATTTCCTTTTTTTGATTCGAATATTGTTTATTTCGTTCGAAAATATTTGTCCAAAAAACTCGAACTTCCTGTCTATGTTGATTTCCCAGCCGAGCTAATACATATATGACGTTAATATGTTGATACATGCGACAAAAAACCACTTCGCCGATGTGTATTTCGCATCACAAAACTGGCGAATGTTTCAAACAATATACATGAATCAAAAAATAAAAATAAAAAAAGCGAACCGCATATTTTAGAGTATTCGAGCACTTGATTTGATACGTACAGTATGTATGTACGCATATACGTGTAATATATGTATACCTGTACGTATGTACATAAAACACTCGAAATATTTTATCTCACAAGAGTCGAGTTGGTTCAAGGGAAATAAAAACGAAGACCGGAGACCGCTAAATCACAACCAGTTAAAAGAGTAACCAAACGAAAATATTTCAAGATATATTACCGTTAGTCTAAAGAGAATGGTACCTGCATACTATATAAATGTAGGTAGGTAGGTAGGAAGGTAGGTTAGGTACCTGTGCAATGTGCATGTACTCGCTAAATGTAGAATGTCCATATGTACATGCATAAATCGATTCCGAAGACATGAACGGCGTTATTCACTAAATCGGTAAAAGCTTATTATTATACGTATGGACACTGCATGCTCATTTCTCGGTGACCATGTATTATGATAATTTACTCTTTACCTGTCTCCGTAAACTCCTGGTTGTGTTACTTGTCTGTTTATACGTTAAAGTATGGGTACTATCCGTATTACCTACATGTTCATCATTCATATTGACACAGCGCGAGGTAACCTCTATTTTATAAAATGTAAGTAAGTATACGATGATAATGACATATTGCGAAAAGAAATCGCATCCCAACCTATAAAGTTTCTTTTCTTTTTCTTTTTCCAAAAAAATATCGTGAGAAAAATTTGATAGAGAAATACATAATGACAGCCAGCGGTGATTATGTGGCCATCAACACCATAAGGTCGTAGTTCGTAAAATGGCTATATACCTATAGGTATGTGTTTCTCTTCTTTGTACAAAAATTTTCGTTTTCAATTTGATTGCGTAAAATTGAAGGGAAACTGCAACAAGTGTGAATTTATTCTGTAATCAATGACCCAATTAATAACACGAATCGTACCTTTTTCCTTTATCATAGTTCATAAAATGATTAAAATTTTATTACACCTATTTCAAATAATAACGAAACTTGCGTTATGTATATAATTTACCGTATTATATACGTATAAGTGTCAAATATACGTGATTACTCAAATAAAGAGTGGATATTTACTCCCTTCTCCTGGAATAATTTCAATTTATCGATATGAATTCTCTGTTGCATCAGGGTATCATAAATATTCAATAATTGACCCGAATCGTTACATTTTGTTACTAAGTCAACCATAAATATTGATTTGTATGTACTGATAAGAAAAAGCTTATCAAAGATCCCTCCATTTGCGCTTCCGCAAAATGTATTAACGTAAGATTTGCTCTTATAATTATTTTCATATTTTTACCGGCGATAATATTCCTACTGCGTACGATGATTACATGGTTTGATATTTAAATTCTATGTAAATGAAAATGTTTTCACTTGATTTATTAATTTTCGTAGGTAGCTATAGACTCGTACTCGTAGTGTAATTATTATTATTTTATCATATTGCCCCCTTCCTCATGCGTATTGCTCATTCATTAGGATTCTTATCTTTTTACTTCAATTTAAGACAAATAGAATTATCATGTTTTTTCTACTTTATTTCTCAGACAGTATTTGTATTGAATTTCTTATCTTCAAATGTAAAGAAATTTTTTCACGTGTTTGTGCTTTCGAAATGAAAATTTAACGTAAGAAGATGCTTCTTTAAATTTCATGGTTTGTTTAATACCTGCGTATTTATTGAAATAATTTTTAAACACATTTCTTACATTTTTTGGATACTACGAAATCATTCGACATGACCAAGTTATATACACGTATGTGTTGTAGTTTTTTTTTTACGAATGAATACAATTTGTTTTCCTACATATGTTTTTAGCCTGATTTACCATGTCATGTTGTAAATGAAAACTAGAGCATTATGGTCTATCGACCTATGGCGGATGAGAGGGTCGAGGGGGAATTATAAATAAAATCCGTCTTAGGGTCCTAGAAGACCATTATGACCATTTTTACCGATGTTAGATAGATATTTATTTTTTTTTTTTTACCGAAACTGCTGGATACTGACCAAAATCGGTCAATTTTGAGCAGTAGGATTGGATTGACAGTGGATTTGATATATTTGAGTGGGGATGACCTGGGGTCAAAATTCAATTCTGCCCAAATCTTGGGGAGAGGGTGCTAAAAGGCATAAATCGCAAAAATTGTTCTGTTTTGTACCAATCGATACAGAATCTAAAGTTGTGCATCATGTACGAAAATCAGGCTCCTAGGTCAATTAGGAGGAAGGATATTGTTTTTTTGTCCTTTTTGACTTTGAAAACATGCTTTTCCTCCCTTATATTCGCTCAAAATTAAGCCCAGGAGTCGAAATTTGGTATGTGGGTTCATAAATGTGCTTTTTAAGAGATTCGACTTTTCAGACTCATTGCCCTCCCTCCCCCAGCCACGAAATGTGATTTTTTGGACGGGTTTTCTTATTTTTTGAATTTGTCCCATGCATCTTCTAAATCAAACTAGGTAGTTGGAATTTGGCATGTAGACTTAATAGAGGCCATACATGTACCTTTTGGCGTTTTAAAATTTTCAGACCCCTTGCGTCGTCTTATCAACTTACTTTCTCAATTCGACTGATCTGTACTCACATTTTCCAAATTTATGGTAATTTGAAGGTCAATTCGTAGCATGAGGAAGTAGGATCGGGAGTATAAATGGATACTCGATCTCAGCAGTGCCGATGCCGCACGTCATTTTAATCATTTTCCAGTATTTTTCGATCCTTCAGGTACCTAGAGGGGCACTCGAAGATGGACCCAAAAAATAAGTAAATATTTATGCTCAGCGACCTCAAATTAGTAAAAATCGATGTGTCAAGTCGTTTTTTCAATTTTTTAAATTTTGACCGTATTGAGGGTACTTATGAGGGGCGTTTAGAATGGTCCGATCAAAAAAAATATGCCCTAGAGGTGTTGAGATCCTATTTTGAAAATTGAATATTTAAAACTAGCATAAAAAGTTTTATTTATGGTAATTTTTTCTGATTTTTAAATGGTAGCTTTCAACCATTATACTCATAAAAAGTTGAGTTTTCATTTCAAAAATTTAGATTTGAGCTTTCAAAATTTTGAACATTATTTTGGAATCTTCATTGAATTGTCAACAAAACCACACAAACACAGTTTTACTAAAGCTAATCGATCTTGAAACGTGACCCTTCAAAGTTGAGCTGTTAGACAAAAAATCGACATTTTTGTGTCATTTTGACGCGGAATAAGCCGTCTTTTTTTTAGCCTGATTTTTTATGTCATATTGCCAAGGAAAATCAGGCTATTACAGTCCATCAACCTGTGACGGACGAAGGGGGAATATAAAAAAAAATTTGTTTTGGTGTCCTAAAAGACCATTACGACCAATTTTGTACATGTTAGATATTAATATTAATATTTTTTATTCTATTCCCTGGAAGACTAAAATCATTCACTCTGCTCGATACAGACCACAATCGCTCCATTTCGGACAATCAGGTCAGTTTGGAGGCGTAGTACATATACATGTATGAGTGGGACGACGTTAGGTCAAAATTCAGATCCACCCTAATTTAGGAAAGCGGTTCTGAGAGGCCAAAAATGAAAAAATTGTTCCTTTTTTGAGTCAATTGATAGAGAATCCAAAGTTGTATGAAATTTAAAAATCAGCCTCCGAAGCCCATTAGAAGGGGATATCTGACAGAGTTTCCCTCTTGTAACCTTGAAAAAAAGCTCTCCTTTCCCCATCTCCCTAAAAAATTGAGCTAGGAAGTTGAAATTTCGTACGTGGATTAGATGTGCCTTTCAGGGCCTTTAATTTTGCTGCTACTTTGCACCCCCTCACAGCCTCAATAATGTGGTTTTCTGGTAGGTTTTTTTATTTTTTGAATTTTTTCTTCACATAACTCCCTCCAAATTGAGCTAGAAAGTTGAAATTTGGGCTGTACATTTAGTAGGGGTTCCAGATGTGCTTTGAGGGGGGGGGGGATCTCGACTTTTTAGCCCCATTAAGCCCTCCTTTCTTTTATTACTGATTAAGAAAAACTTTTTTTAAATTCACAAAAGTGTATTATCTCACGAAAATCAGGCTGAGGAAGCATCGTGAAGCAAATCAGGCTCAAAAAGCAACGCATTACGATGCTTTTTTTCGTTATATTTTTGATAATTATCTCTGCGAACAAAACTCAATTCACGAATTTGAGCAAGTATCGAGCCGAATAACTTGTTCAAATGGAATGAAAGGAAAAATTGAAATAATAATATGAATGTACATTATGTACTTGTCTAGAAATCTTTGAGATAAAATTCTTGGACCATGAAACGGATTTTGAACTTGCACATTTCCTCTTTTCGCGTTTATCTGGATTCACTGCGGTTACAGTAATGGCTTGGAATGAGTTGTCCAGTCAAGAGGACGTATTTATTTAGCTTATCATCGTTTTACTAGTAATTACATATGCGTACTCTATTTATTAATTTAATTATTGCCATTTCTTCTCCGAATGTTCGTATTAATCGTAATTGGTTATTCGAGAATCTTAAAGAAACAAAAAAAAAAAAAACCGTTCCGTATTTTATTAAAGTCCAACTTTACATTTTTTTACCTTCCAACTGTATATAATTTGTAGAAACTTGCCTGTTTCCCTGTTTATGCTCGAATATAAATTCATTACCTACTGAAGAACATGTCTTTAACAACAACAACAGCGTACAGTACATTAATTATGTTCATTTCACGATGAAAAAGAGTAAATAAATATATAAAAGAAGAAACCATCTGCATCTCGTAGCACGCGTGCAATGAACTACATTTGTTTTAGATCATAAACACAGTACAGTTGGTTTGTTTTGAAGGGGGTGATTTTTTTTCTGTGCAACGTTTTCTGCCACACGTGATAAGGAAATAGAGGAGAAGAGAGGTACATACATTACGGAGCAAGTTCGTTCATTTGATTCGACTTCAATACGAAGAAAAAGAAAGTAAACAATTAGTATACATTTTGGTTGTTTTTTTTCTTCTTATGTAAGAACGAAAAGAATCGAAGTAATAAGTATATCAGAATGGAGATTTATGTGAATCGGTTTTGAAGATGATGGGCTATTCTTCGGTTTATGGATGCTGGGAAATACGGAAACGAAGTGAATAATTACCAGATGTAATTACCTTGTTATGAAATTTCCATTATTAAACCAGTTAAATTTTTTAGAGGTGAGGGCTACAAATACAAAATGTAAAACAAGTAGGTATTAGGGCTGGCGAATGAGCAATCAAATGATAGAGTAAAATTACGAAAATATTTTTCTTGATTAAAAAAGAAATGTGGTTACCTATTCTATTTTTCATTTAGCATAGCTAATTGATACAGTAGAAGATACTAATCCGTGGTTTTATCAATGGATTAAATCTGCAAAATTACGCTTTTATCGTGTCGTAAAAAATTTCTTTCAATTTATTAACGAACAAAAATCTCGACCGTTATGTTTAAATTTGTATAATCGAATCGTTTAACGAACGCGAACGTCTTATACGATTGCGAATCGATGTATCCTTCAGCATCTTTCTAATCTTAGAACAGAATATTTCTTCTCGCTCTTCACCGAGTTACCCATTTGACGGACTCTTTTAAGACTCTATTTCAGTACGTGCGTTTACATCGTAGACTGAAAATCGAATTTGTACGAATTTTAAAATTCATATTAGCGTGGTTTACGGTAGTGTTTTCTTTCGTTAATCGACAATATAGCGTTTGAAAAGATATTCGCGATTAGGTATTTCGCGTTAATCGCGCGGTCTTTTTAAAATTAATTTATTGCCCACCGAATTTATCATCGAATTCGTACCTGATACGATAAGTTTTGTATTGAAATTTATCGGTATTTTACGTAAATAACTACCCGGCGGAGTAATGACTTAATTCATATGTGATATATGGTAAAAGGGTAGTGAACGAAGATAGTGTTCGAGTATAAGTACGTAGGTACCTACCTACCTAGTACCTACTACCTACTTGGGCACCTCGTGATTATTACGAGCATTGAACAGGAGTACTCAAATTACGGTCTGCGAAACCTTTCAAGCGCTATGGCCTTTTTACATATTACGCGATATTTTTCTCGTAGTGAATCTGTTTACAAATGTACAAATAACAATACACAGTTGTGATTTGAAATTTTGATTTACGTATATTGAAATTGTCGCGTGGTTTACCTGTACATCTTTTCGGACAGAACGGTGCGATGGATTCTGTGTAAATTATGCCTTCTATGTGTGATTAAGTGTTGGCGCTTCGAAAAAAACATGTTTTTCGCCTCAAATGATAATATTAAAAGACATTACGAAAGATTAGTCGAGTTTGGTAAGAAATTTACAATTTTTAAAGTTAAGATTAATCATTTTGTAGTATTTTTTGCTTGACAACGAGTGTTTTTTACTAATCTTCGTAGGTTCGTACAATGTGTCTGTGCGTGTGTATTGGTTAATGTAAGTATTTAATTATTTACGAATAAAATAAATGGCTATGGATGTTATGATTGTTGTTGAAAGTTGATGTTCTAACCTGCTGTTATCGAAGAAAACTTGTGTTAGTTGAGCACGATTTCGTGTCGCTTATTTTGACCAGAATCGAATATTTTAAACAATAAATCTCGACAAGTTGTGAAATCGGGTTTTAATTTATCGAAATTACCTACGTATTCTTGTTGGAAATGGATTTTTATCGACTAAATTATTTTGCTGTGATAGGAGAACAGGCGATGTTCGAATGTATTCTGTACGTAATGTAGAAATGAATGTAATGCTTTGATCAATCGATTTGAATTTCATTCTTTAATTTTTATTCAAAACTGATCAATTTCAGTTCCACGATAACTACAGCGAATAAATTTAAACGAAAATTAATTCATCATTTTGTTATAGGATTCGATGACGTTGGTGAATCACTTGTGGGTTTGTTTTATCTTTATCGAAAGATGGAGGAGGATTATATAAGTAGTCAGTTCGTGCCTTGAAATTTGCATCAATTGTGGATGTTTTTAAATTCTAAAAGTACAAATTTAGAAATTCAATACCTCGGAATTTGTTCCTTTTATTCTGGAGATATCTTTAGGGTTTATTTTGAACAAATTTAAGCATGTTCCACACTGCTTATGTATTTTCAACTTCTTGCGTCGTGCAAATCTTATGATTTCAAGTTTTCTTAACAAGTGAATATATCATGTTGCGGAGCACGAAAAACTGTACAAATAACATTTGCTAACATTTTACATAGGATCAAAATCGCAGAAATTGCATGGGTTTAAAAATTGGCAAAGTTTACTAGCCTTATTTAAATCTAATTTTGATAATTTTCCTCAAGAATTTATATTTTGGATGGGAAATGCACCAAAATAACCCGCTATTCAGTGACGTGAAACGGGATGGCAGCAAAACAATTTTTATCCCGAAAGAATTAATTTTTATACCCAGAAAAAAAGTAAAATTCATCAGTATTTAAAGCTTAAGAAAAAGTCAAAATGCACGGTTTAGCCTGATTTTCTATGTCATATTGTCAATGAAAACCGGGCTATTACAGTCTATCGATCTACGGAAGATAAGGAAGGCGGGAGATATCAACAAAATTTGTTTTTGGCTCTTAGAAGACCATTACGACTACTTTTGGCCATACCAGATATCTATTTTTATTTTCTCGCCAGAAATTAAAAATCATTTGCTCAGTTCAATACCGACCAAAATCGATTAAATTTGGGGAATAGGCTTCGATTGGCGTGCCACTTGATATTCTGGAGTGAGGATGATCTCGGGTCAAAATTGAGTTGTGTCCAAATTTGGGGGAGGAAGTGCTGACGGACTAAAATCGCAAAAATTGTTCTTTTTTGAACTAATTGATAAAGAATCCAAAGTTGCGTAACGTATCTAAAAATCAGCCTCCTAAGTTTATTAGGATTGGAGTTATGAGGGTTTTCCCCCTTTTTTGACCTTGAAAAAGAGCTGTTCCTCCCCTATCTTCCAACAAATTGAGCTAGGAAGTTGAAATTTAGTACGTAGACTTAGTACAGGCCTTAGATGTGACTTTTAGGGGTTTCAACTTTACAGCCTCATTGCACCTCCTCACAGCCCCAAAATGCGGGTTGTTGGTCGTTTTTCTTTTATTTTTTGAGTTTTTTCCTCGTATAACTCCACTCCAAATTGATTTAGGAAGTTGCAATTTGGTATGTAGATTTAGCAGGGCTGCTAGATGTGCCATTTTGGGTCTCGACTTTCTAAACCCATTGAACCCTCCCTATCCTTACTACTAATGAGAAGAAACCATCGTTTTGCGATGCTTCTTTTTTTAATTTTCATTTAAAATACAGATTTCCTTCCCATTTGAACTTTTTTTTGTATTAAATTTGATTTAATTATTATTATTATTTTTTTTAAGGTAAGGCGAGTGTCGAGTTGAGAAATTTTTGAAAATTGGCTAAAAAAAGTATCTTGAATGACCGCTTTCCAGCCCCATCTTTTTCAAATTTTGCAAAATTTTCGCTTCGTTTCATTCAGATTGTACATTTTTTCGTTTTTCAAAAAATTCATCAAATGAGCCTCCACTCGCCAAATCCCCATAACAGAATGCCCTTATGCTATGTCTTCTGTCCCCGCTAGAAGTGGTTCATGGACTCTTCAATGTATTAAGGGTCATTTTTAATAAAAAAAAATTCATCTGAACTCTTTACTTTTAATTTTTTTCATTATCTCCGTTTAAAATATTTTTACTCAATTCCTCAATTTGTTGATGGTTAAATCCTCGAGCTTTAAAAGAACGCCATTATTGTTATTGGGTTCTATGCCCGTATTGCCCACTTGTACTACGTACATTCAAAATACTCGGTTTAATTCTTCAATGAAATAAATATTCGAGTACTTATATCGCGAGTATCAACACATTTTTCTGTTCGCAGTTCCCATCGATAAACTTTTCTCTTGCTTGAGGGCTTACTTTATGTTATCTTCTTATAATGAGAGAGGTCACATGTGTCAGAAAGATAGTACTGCGCGGCATACGTTTATTTACCTGTTTCGTGATTATATCTAAATATGTACTTCAGGTTTGTAAAAATTAGCTTCGATAAAAAGTATCATAAGACATAAGTCACCAATATTGTAAAAAGATTACAAGCCAAGACTGTTTGACGTGATCTGAAAAACGTGGAGAGTCAATTTAAAATATGTTTGTTTTTTTTTTAATTTTGCGAAATATGTACCACTGATACAAATATGTACGTATGAGAACATGTATATCCTTTTATCATGTGATTTTAATTATATTCCGTAGCTTCCTCTCGTGATTTTATTGACAAAAAAAATTCGACTGGGTTGCTAACCATATAGAAGAGCTCGGTTACGTACATACGCGTATGGTTGGCAGACTGATCATGAAATAACAATTGTCGCATCAACATTATGGATACCATCCCAACATAAAATATAACGTATACTTACCAAACATTAAACGTAATGTAAAAATCAATTAGGTGTTCATTTTGTAAGGTTTAATTAACCTGGAAATAATTGCTTCATCTCGCTTCAAAAAGCAATACGTTAAAATGAAATAATTGGCTAACTTTATTTCACGTGATGATTATTTAATTTAAGACGATTTTAACACGTTGTCGTCTAAATGAATTAGGTAGGTAGGTACATTATAATTATTTTGTTACATATACGCAAACATGTATTTTTTTTAATTCTCTGTCGACGTATGTATCGTATTTATAGATACATTTTAATGCGATTTATTTAATTTGTTTTTTTGAAACCGCATCTTAATTTTTTCTCGATAGTTTACTGGTGTATATCATTATTTAATTTGGTTTAATTTGGTCTCGGTCGAGCTCGAGACAGTTATTTAGTTGGTAATTGGAGCATCTAATGATCTATGACGAATTCAAAGAGTTACCTTCATACTAATCGCGCACTACAGTCGCTTTTGAAAGTTAGTTCCGTGGTTTTTGACGAAAATGAAGGTGTTTGGTGATGATGATTAATTTGTTTGGTCCTTGGTTTCACTTTTCATTTGACTAAGATTTGTTGGAAACGAATAAAGTAAAATGATTTTGAAATCGATGCTTGCAATTAAAATGGCGAAACTTTGTTATTGGTAAATTCATATTTTTGATGTTATCTATAGAGAGATCCTCACTAACAAGAATTTTATGACTTGCAAAAACAGAATTCAAAACATTTTGAAATGGTTTGGAGGGAATAAGGCTGCCAAGTGATCAACGAGATTTTGAAAAAAAGGAAAATAATACTTATACGTATCCTGATGGAGATGATTATAGAGTCAAACCAAATTCATTTCACATTAAACTCGTGTTTACTCGTGCAAGAAAGTCATGGAACTTAGCAAAAAATTAGTACTTAACTAACTAAAAATCCTACCTTTCAAGTCGAAATGATTCATTTTTTTAAAGATTTTTTTTTCCAAGTCATAAAAATAAAATCTAGGAAATTTGCGCCGAATAAACGTGAAAAATGTCTAGACAGAGAAGAGAGCCAATTTAACTCGTTGAACACGAATTCAAAATTAATTCTTGTAATGGAGAGTAGTTTATTAAGTAACTATAAGCAACTACCTTGTAGGCACATCTAGGACTTATACTAAATCTACATACCAAATTTTAACTTCCTAGCTCAATTCGAAGGGGAATTATGCGAGGAACAAACTCAGTGCGTTAGAAAACCCGCCCAAAAAACCACATTACGGGGCTGTAATGGGTAGCAATGAGTCTGAAAAGCCGGAACTCCCAAAAGGGACATCTACGGTCCCTACTACGTCTGCATTCCAAATTTCAACTTTCTAGCTCAATTTAGAGGAGAAGTAGGGGAGATAGAAGAAGAGCATCCCTTTTTCAAGGTCAAAAAGGAGAAAACCTTTAAATCTACCCTCTTAATTGACTTAGAAGGCTGATTTTTGGATATGTTGCACAACTTTGAATTGTCTATCGATTGGCTCAAAAAGGAAAATTTTTTTGCAATTTTAGCCGTTCAGCATCCCCTTCCCCAAATTTGAGTGTAACTGAATATTGACCCTAGGTCTACTTCTATCCAGGATATCAAATTTGTCGGTAATCTAACCCTATTTCCCAAATTTGATCGATTTTGGTCAGTATCAAACTGAGCAAATGGTTTTTAGTTTTAGAAAAAAAAAAAAATGAATAATTGACATGGGCGAACATGGTCTTAATGCTTTTCTAGGATCCTTATTTCCCCCCCCCCCCCCCCCC
>FIZR01001188.1:158544-191709 GCA_900060175.1 Ferrisia virgata | reverse complement strand
CGGAGGACGTTCCTATTAAAATTAAGAGCTCATACGTGGAGAGAATTTTTTTTAGATGTCTACCAACCAGTTTTTCAGGGTACCCAGTGAAAAAAAAAAAATTATTTTTTTTGACCCACCCTAACGTATACGTATACGATACATTCAAGAGTACATAGCCTACCTGTATACTTGCACCTGTATCTATATACGTATGTAGCGTTTGTATACGAAACGTGCCCGAGTGACCGTATAAAATAATAAATTGACCTGGGTGAGAAAAATTAACGGACGAGTAGCCGTTATAGTAAACTGTACTCAGGTAGCATAGGTAGTCCAGGTACCTATACCTGTGTACTGTATACGTTCGATTTGTTTTGAACTAATTATTGGAAATTTATATTGTCGTCGAATATTTTAGTCAATGTACGATTGGGGCGTGCGAGAGCCAGCGATACACATTTGTTACGTTTGTTATACAACAAATAATTGCACTTTCACATTTCGTGCCGTCACATATATGCCGAACGGGCACACGTGCTTCTACGTTTTATAGAAAATATACAAGTAGAAGAAAAATAAAAAGATACGTTTAATCGAGATATGTACTCTCGTTGTGTGTGCTGCAAACGACTGGTAACTAGTTCGCATTCACGATCTTCTTCCTCAATACATACGATAGGGTCCGTACCTACTACCTACTCGTTGTACATGTACCTAACTACCTGTGTACCGCATCATCGAAGGATTTTTTTTTCTTTTTTCTTTCTTTCTCAAACGATGTGTGCGCTTTTTTTTTTTCAACAATTAAAAAGAGTAAAATCGTGTCGCACGTGAACGTCGCGTCTGCGTAAATTGTATTATTGTCAGCACCTTACGCGCGCCACCAAGATGTAGAGATAATTTTATCGCGTAAGGTTTTTGTTTGTAGGTACGTACTATGTACTTATTGCTGGCATATACGAACATCGAGCATGTGTTTAGCGGAAATACACTACGTATATGAACGAGGAAAATTCAATTAGTACGTACAAAAAGTTTGAAGGACAATATGTCGCCCGAAAATAATACAGTTTACACCTCATCTACGTGGTGATGGTACGAGTACATTTCGGCCGCACGATGCTCAATTTATGGACGAAAAATTATTTTCAATTTTACATTAGCGAAAGTTGACCGCTAATTGGATGAAATCCGTGAATATTTTTAATGATACCAGCGGCGCAGTGTAGAATATCTCTACATATTATACACCTATATTACCTATAGATGTAGTTATTTTTTGTAAAATTTGAAACGTGACACTTGGGTTTGCATCTTGCGACGAAGAGATTGTGAGAAATTCCTTCAATAAATTCCATCTGGGCCAAATTTACGTCTGATATTGATTATAATGATTTTAAAAATTTCGTTTAATCGAGAAAATCCTTAAAAATATGTCGAATTTCTAGTTGATTTCAGAGAAAATATTTCAACTCGAGAAATAGCCCGATTGAATTAAGTGAAATTGAAAAAGAAAAAAAGCACGATTTTCGTAAACTATTACAATTATGTGGATTGGAAAAAGTATCGCTTCGTGATGCTTTATCCTAATCATTGGTAGGGGTGAAAGGTGATTTTAAAGCGCTTAAATCAGACCACCAATGGGCACAGTTAGAACCGCGCTACATCTACATGCGTAGACGCACCCAGAAATTTGTTAAACGAAGGGTTAAACTTGAAGACCCGAACGTAGCGAGGGCGAAATTTTGAAGAAATGGTATTCTTAAACTATAAAAAGTACTTGTCTCGAAATTTATAGGTTTAAAATTTTGAAGATTCATTGAGAAAGTGTTGTTTATTCAATGATTTGCATATTAAATAGTAAAAATTTTTTAATTGTTTCACGCCCAAGGGAGGGGACTATAACGCCGGTAGCCCCCTTTCGATGCGTCACTGTCTACATGCCAGATTTATATAGAAGAAGTAAACCACAGCTCACTTCCTCGTTTTGCTAGGGCTGTTTGCAATCAGAAAAACTGACCAAAAAACTATATTTTAGGTGACTATTAAGAAGAGCAACGGGTCTAAAAAGTTGAAATAACCAAAAGGCACATCTCTGTGGCCTCTATTAAACATATCAAATTTCAACTTCATAGCTCAATGTGGAAGGGAGTTATGAGAGGAATAAACTTAAAACATTAGAAAACTCGCCCAAAAAATCACATTTTCGGGGCGGGGGGGGGTGTCCGAGAGATCTGAAAAGTTGAAACCGGCAAAAGGCACATTTGTAGGCTCTACTAAGTCTACATAGCAAATATCAACTTCCTAGCTTAGTTTGGAGGAGATATAGGGGAGGAACAGCCATATTTTGCGAGGTCAAAAAGGAGGAAAACTCTCATATCTTTCCTTCCAGTTAACCTAAGAGGCTGATTTTTGGATATGTTATACAACATTAGATTGTTCGTCGATTGACTCAAAAAGGAACAATTTTTGCAATTTTAGCTCCTCAGCGCCCCCTCTCTCAAATTTGGACACAACTGAATTTTGGCTCGGGGTCAAGCTCACTCCAAAACATCAAATCCGCCGCTAATCTAAGCCTATTTCCCAAATCTCATCTAATTTTGTCGGGTTCGAGCTGAGCAAATGATTTTTAGTTTTAGAAAAAAGTAAATACAAATAAGTAGACATATTATATGGTCAAAACTGGCTGTAAGGGTTTTCTGGCACCTCAAAACGGATTTAGTTGATATTCCTCCCTCATTCGTCGTAAGTTGATAGACCGTAATAGCCTGGCTTTCATTAACAATATGACGTAGAAGATCAGGCTAAAAAATTATATTATTTTTTTCATTAGGTATGCAGAAGAGCCTCAATTATTTGATGGGCGAATTTTTCCTCCTATTATTTGACACCTTGATTATTTGACAAATTTCGCATTATTTGACGTCTGATGATGAGGCGACGGTAAAGTTTGACTCTCAAAAATAAAATTTCTTCTGTCAAACAAGTGAAAATCATGAACTTTTTTGAAAATTTTTTTATGAATTTTCAAACGTTTTATTCGTGTTTTACCGTGCATACGAGTGTTTTAATTTCGCGCTTTCATTAATTTCATTTAAAAAAGAGAATCGAGATTCTACTGTAATTACTGGATTAGTTTCTTTGTTTACTAAATTTCGATGAATTGATATTCGATCGTTCTATCTAATTCTATTTTTTTTGCCTGAATTAGATTTACTTGTAAATTGGAATTTAATGTAGTGTACTGCTTCTGTGTACCGGGTGTTCCGCGTTAACCTCACCACCCTTATGCCAGATTCATATGTAGAATGATTAGCCTACTCAGAAAGTCGAAGAAGCTGAGATATGCAACTGTCAAAATTTTATTTTTGCTCGAACCTACCTTTCACTTCGATAGTTCATAAGAAAAAAATTAATCACGATATTAGTTAAAAAAATGGCCTGGTTGAAAATTTTTTATTTTTTAATTTATTCGAGAAAAACTGCTACTGAAAAAGCTGCTATGACTCTTTTTTTAAAAACTTTTTAAAATTGACGGGAATAGATGAAGCAGTAATCCCGAAGGTTGTTTCGATGTTAAGAAAAAAATGTTGAATGCTGAAATTGTTTTAATTTTTTTTTCTTAAAAATGAGTGAATTTTTTTCAACGCATTCAATGTTTCTTTTTTTCGTACCAAAATATTTTTTAACATTTTAATTTTATCGTTTTAAAGCTAATAAAAAGTATGTTTCTTTCAATTTTAGCCTTTCTAAATTGCGTTCTACGGTTGTTTCAATATGGACAGAAGCCAGAAAAATTTTTCCTGATTATTTTCAAAACTTTTTTTCTATTTGTCTGCGATTTTGACCATTCTGAGCCCTGTTTAGCTATCTCTTCAAGTGAATATGAACCATAAAAATTTTTTCATTCAATTTCCAAAAATTTTCTTCCTGCTTTTATGGTTGATTTTAACCGTTCTCTTACCGCTCTGGACTGTGTTCGGTATCATGTGAAAGAAAACATAAATCTGAAAAATTCGTGTTTTCAAATTTCTAAGAATTGTGTTTCATTTGCTGCAGATTTTGAGCATTCTTGCCAATATTCGAATGTTTTTTTCAAGGGAACTACATAGGTTTTTTCACATCCTCAGCGATTTTGACCATTCTGAATGCAAATTTTTTTTTACAATTTTTAGGAAACTCGATTCGTTTGCTACAGCTATTTTGAGCATTCTAAGCTAAGTTTGGTTATTTTCTGCAGTGAATACATATTAGAAATGCTTTTCTGTTGTATTATGAGATTTTTTTCATATCTGCAACTGTTTTCGACCATTCTGGATTGTGTTCAGCCATTTTTTCTAGTAGATACGAACTAAAAAAAATTTTTCAACGAATGTTCAGAGATTTTTCTCGGAATATCCCTAATTTTTACTATTCTAGCCTCTGTTCACTGTCCAGCTGCTACCCTTTTGGGTCATTTCTTCTTGGTAATCTGTATCGATAGATTTCACTGGTTTTTAAAAAAAAAGTTGAACCTACACCTTATCTCTACTATGTAGCGTGTACGTATTCGGATAACTGTATCAATTTTTCATCTTTGCTAGCGATTATAGGGCAAACCTAAAATCACCATTGCTGTCATCTTTGCGAAGTTTCAATATTATACAATTAATCCCAGCGATTACCATCTATGGTATTGCATTTTCCTTCACTCTATTTCTACAACCGGTGTATATATTTTCAATAAACTTAATCCAAACTTGGGTCCGGCCAAAACCAAAGTTCTTCTCGAGTTATCTCTACCACCCGTGGTGCGCTTAAATACCAGTTTGCATATAATTTGTTCGGATCGATTATAATCGATCTATTTGAGGATGGTCAACGTAAAGTTTGTTAAGTGATGTTCCATTATTGATTGGTACACGTCTTAATACGTATCGATTTTATTACGCAATACAATTATGCATTTTAATTGCACATGTAAAACAGCAGATCATTGCAAATGATGAGTTCGACGACGTAGATATGTACTTTCTGTGATAGTTATGCCTTGGTAAAACGTTCCGTTGGACTTGGTACATCATTTAATATAGAACTGCAAAAAGCTCGATTACGTATTGGTAACCTAAGCATTAAGCATTGCCTTCGCCTTGGGCGTTTCTTTTCAAATCCGTCAGTATTAATTACTTTAATCGGCGGATCGATATTAAAAAATAATAGTAATATTAACGGATCATTTGGACTCGGACGAATTTAGTCAACGCAGAAGACCTAACTTTTTGCGTAACGCGTTAATATGTCGAAGAGATGTTACAGTATTGAAAAGGTGCGAATTCATCGTATAGTCGTATCAATGCAAGTACGTACCTACGTACCTACCTACCTACTTACATATGTGAGTTACATATGCATGGACGATAATGGTATACTTAGCGTCATTCATTCTGTAACATCTACTTCGTTCTCATCGTAATTTTAGTAACAAGTTCACACGGATTTTATTATATACGAGCGATGATTTCGTCGATGAGCTGTGCAAGGAGGTCTTCGAAGAAAATGACGAACGATTTTTCAATTTAATTATACCTTAGATTACCATATAGAATCGAGAGAGTATCGAAGGTAATACACCACGTACGAGTACGATGAATAAATACGTATTTCAGCAACATTGCTACTGGAAAATGCGTACTTATGAAAATGTACCCACCCAATTTTAGTGTACAGCGGCGTAGTATCGTATCGTCCGGAAGCTGTAATTAATTTTCTTTGACCATCTCGGCTTTAATTGCATCGAAAGCGTATGGCCTACGCAATCTTACTTTATATGTACTTACACGATGCTGGATGCTGGATGCAGTAATTAAATTTTCGATTCGCGTGTGCCTTCTTTAATTTAGCTATTGACTAAATGTAGAAAATGCGAATATGTCGATGTCGATGTCGTGTTCCAAGTGAATTCTGTTTGTATCGGTGAAATAGCCGAGACATACGAGTGTGGGAGCTGCATGGGAGAGCTTTTGAAATACCCATTGTATAATGTTTCTTACTTTGGCGTATACGCGAACGAACGTACTATAATATGTCTCAGCCTACGCATAAAATCTTGCTTTAATTTTTCTTTTTTAATTAACAAAAATTCGTCTTAATTATACCTAACGTCCGATTTAAGTAGATATACATATGTATGTATATACGAAAGCAATGCTCAGCTCAGATACGATATGAATCATATTTATACGCTGGGTACGGTTCCGTAATTATAATCAGATGTACGAGTGTACACATATGTACGTAAGTTGTAAGTGTATCAAATACGCAGCCTGTTTCAATTTCACTCATTCATCTTATGTCCATTAACCAGTTCATTGTGTGTTTTGTTTAAGTAGAGAATCAGTGGGCTAGACATGATCAATGATTATAAAAATATTTTTTAATTGTTATTTTCACAACAAACGTTTACAAAGTATTATTTTCTAAACGCGTATAATTGTGTATAATATGTACACTCTTTGTAAAGAAACGATAGCATCGTTGCGTACCTTTACCTACAAATACCTAAGTATACCTACCTACCTACCTATACGTATCAAACGTATGAATTAATGTGTCGCAAAGGGAAGATAAAAAATGCGAATGCCATAATTTATGCGTTAGGATTGCAATGTTTTAAAGCATACGGAATGGCACATGTTGACAAGTAAAAGTTATCAGGAAAATAGGTGTGTAAAGTGAAACGATTGTTTTAAAATCACATTATGCTTCTAATTCCTATACACAAATACGAACCTTTTTCGAATCTAACTGATTCAATTTTGGAAACTCAAGTGTATGAAATGAAGTCACCTCAAGTTTGTATTGTGACATCAACTTTTCATTTTCTGATGGTCTACGAATATTCGGTGCGTAATTTTTCACTCTTCTGCAAAATAATACATTTATAGCGATTTTGCGATTGATGTTATGGCCGCGGTAATGTATTATGTCAATCGTAATGACGAAGCTTTTTTTTTTTTTTTTTTTTTTTTTTTTTTTCGGTAAACGAATATAAGTAGGTACCTAATACCTATATTGAGTGTCAGCAGGTCGTAGCGATCAATGATAACATAATGAAATCGCATGCTAAACGGTATTTTCGTGTCGAGATTTATGGCAGTCGGTATTGTACAATTGTGTGTTCTGTATAAGTAGTCGAGTTTTGCAATTAGTCTGTTTTATTTGTTGAAAAGCTAATGGTCAGTAAGATTGATCTAGTTGAAGGACTGTGTATTATATATGGTTGTATACTTACGTCGCGTTGTTGTATTTTACCTATTTTGTATAATAAGTGTATCGTCCTGTTGAAGCTACTTCGAAATTAAGTAGAGAATCCAGGCATGTAGTGAAGCCCAACATCCGGGTACGAGGGAAAATGAAAAAAATTGCCAACTAAAATCTATGATTTTTACTAATTTTTTTTGCAAACTGATATACAGAGGTCCTATGGTATAAAATTCACTGATTTTAGGGTTCAAATTCATAGAAATTAAATAAATACGTAGTAGATATTTGCATGCCTGAACGAAGCCAGGCCGAAGGCGAAATTGAAATTATCGGGTTTTTAGCAATTTCAGCTCAAAAATAGTCCCAAACCGATCAAAATTCACGGAAAGCGGAAACTTTATGTATAGGTACTGTTAAGTATGTATTTCAATATTCCTAAACTTCCCTAAAATCCGTATATATTTTGTCAGCCTTTTCGGGAGAGGGGAGTGCAAGGGAGTGCAAAGTTTGTTTTTTGGAACAAAAGTTGTAGGGCGCTAAAAAACGAACATTTTTACTTCTTTGACCTTTTTCCTCAGGAGACCGTGGCGAGGACCTAGGACATTCAGAAAAAAATAATTTTTGAAAACCTCCAATTGACACGAATAATTCTTAAAATCTGCTCAATTCACGTTTAGTAGCATTTTCCTCGCATAGTACTTTTCACTATTAATGTTGGTCCGCTTCTATCTCTTAAGAGATAAGGGCGAGGAGGGTTGTGCTCTTCAACGAATCGCAACCGTTTTATGAGATGATTCCGATATGCTAAAAAACTTCAAAAATTGGTTCAGGCAAAGGTTGTAGAGCACTGAAAGGCAGATATTAAAGAAAAAAAAGTGGCACTTGAAAATTATTGCTCTTGAAATGAATAAGTTACGCTTATGCGAGTCAGGTGTAAATTCCAGCGAGCCAAATATTGAATAAGTCTGATACAGGGGTTTTTGTGATCGTCGAATTTGATTTTTACAACCATTTGAACGTTAGACTCAAATTAAGACTTCTGAAGGAGAGCTTCAAAATCCAAAATTGGTATCGATTTACCAAGCTCCAATTTTGTCTTACAACTTAATTGTTTCAAGATACCAAAACTGAGCATCGGAAAACTCAATTACAGAATAAACACTCCATTTTGGGGCCCAATTTGGGTCCAAAACCTAAAAACTTTCACTAATCCAGAACAGCAGATTTTAGAGCTCGTAAATCGACATCAATGTCCGAAATTTGTCAAATTTTGAATTTTGAGCGTCCTCTTCAGAAGCTCAATTTGGATCCAAAGTAGTCTGACATTTTGGTGAAAATACCGTGTGGTCGTGTAATCTTGCAACTCCTCCTCGTCATATTTTAGAGATTTTTATGCCAGAATTTCAAGTGTTGATAATATTGAATAATATAAAATACACGTGTCGACGATTTGATGATATCAATTTACACTTTTCGGTACAAAAAATTGCAGATTGTAAGCAGAGGAGTCTTCAGATTTTATGGCGGTCATAATTCAGATCCTTTTACAAACCTGTGAAACCCTTTTCTAAATATTTCTGACCATTCTACAGCCTTCAATCAAATTATCAGTTGAAAAAACTAGCGAAAAAACATGAATTCGGTTGGTTGCTGTAGGAGGATAGGTAAATTATTGAAAATGAGCTATTTTCACTTGAACATTGAACTTCGCAGATCTCGACTGTTCAGTTTTTTCATTTATTAGGTAGCTTAGTATACTTCGCACTTTTTTTTGGATTTGGATTCCTCCCTTCCACCTTCATCGTCACAATATAGATTGACTCTAAAATTAGGCTATGGGAGTTTAGTCATATTCTCTCTTTCTCTCTCTCTCTCTCTCTCTCTCCCAGAGTTGAAGTTTTATTCAAATCAGCGACGTGAAGTTCTAACGAACGGGGGCGGGGAGAGCGGTGTACTCTTAGTGCAAA
The DNA here is from genome assembly GCA_900060175.1 of Ferrisia virgata. Classification (NCBI taxonomy): domain Eukaryota; kingdom Metazoa; phylum Arthropoda; class Insecta; order Hemiptera; family Pseudococcidae; genus Ferrisia; species Ferrisia virgata. Next base: position 182,518 of record FIZR01001188.1, on the reverse strand, counting down.
AAAGGAATTTTTATTTTCTGTCGTATTGCACAAAAAATTAAATAATTTTTCTCAAACTCACAAAGGTCAACTCTGTCAGTGATCGTTAAATTTTACATCGTCCTTGAATTTTAAACTTTATACTGATGCCAAATTGAAAATATCTCGCTTTCTTTAAAATTAATCTTTGTTATTCCTTAAAAGACGTCCGTACTACGTAAACGTATACACCTTGACCAAAAATTTATGGTTCGAGATGACGATTGTATTGTTTTATAGGGCGAGTTACGCCACAGTTGACATTGGTATCTATGATTGGACTTCGTTGTTTCTGAGTACGAAGTAAGCAAATTTAATCGAATGATATTTATATCGAAAATGTTAAACGAATTTCGTGTGTAATGATCAACACGAGAGGAACTGTGTATACGGCACAACAACCTAAAATGGTATTTTTTCTAAATGGTTTACTCGATACTTCGTACGATATTTATCTGTTTCATAATACGTATATTATGTACGTACTATGTAGTATCTAACTACCTATAGGTGTATACGTGGAGGTACGTCTACGTATAGGTAGGTAGGTACTTTCAAGTTGTCGTTATATCATTAACTCTCAAGGCAGCGTTTTTAAAAAGAAGCACGAATACCCCGGACGAAAACGTTTTAAATAATATAAAAGATCTACGAAAGAAGAGAGAGAAAGATAAAAAAAAACAAAATGTGAGATGGAAAGAGTTATAAATAAAGAAAAAAAAAAGTAATTAGCAATTGGGTGTAATTTTTCATTCGGCATCGATAATTTGTACTAATTTACAAAGTAATTAAACGTCGTTATTGTTCGTGACAATACGTTGTTGTTGCAGCTATTGCTATAAATGCTGTATTAGTTGAAAAGCGAACACTTTGGCTGCTTTGCAGTGAAATGTTGAGGTAACTAGTTGAAAATGCAACGTTTCCGTTGTCAATAATACCCTCATCATATACATTTTATAAACGCTTCCTATCTGAATAATTAATTCCAGTACACTTTTAAATGAGCTGCATCGGATTATCATAACGATCCAGTAAATTATGTAAATAGAAGCGAGAAGAAATTTTCGCTGTAATTGAAAGTGATTCGGGGAAGCGTGTTTGTTCCAAATAAGAAAGTAATTTTTTGTTTTAGCTTTTTTTGTGTTCGCTTTGACAAGTAACAATATGGGTTCCTTTGTTGAACAAATTGCTTCGAGTATTGTACTGACATGTTTTGTCGTCAACGTTGTTATTAGTAATGATTCTTCCATGGGCATGTGTGCGTATTTTTAATGTATAAGGTGTGTAAATCGTGTAAAAAAAAAAAACTCGAAAAAAATAAGCCGGTAGCGGTTCGAGAAATTTTGGGTTTAGTGGCGTATCTATCTTGCTCTTATAGTGCAGTATTAATATCCGAAGCTATATTTATGGTGAAATATTATTCTGCATAACGTATAATAAAAATCTTCAGCAACCTACTCAGTATCTAGCTAGATACGAGTAATATTATTATAGTAAATATACCTATACCTATTTATCACATACGCTTGTCTCGTGTACGAGTATGTAGGATGTTTAGCTAAAAAGTTAAATCTTTAGCTCTATATGTATCTGTATGCTTGAAAATTTACCAAATTCAATTATTATACTTATGATTTTATAATGGTATATGGTCAATATCACTCGTAGGTAATTAGGTATTCTTGATTTCACTAAAATAGCAAAGGAAATGCGGATACCTACCGTTGATAAAAGACAAAAATTGATCGGTACAATTTATGAAAGTGTACTTTGTAATGGAGCCATTACCAATGTATGAAATATCATTCGAATATTTCGTAATTCTAACGAATAACGGATGATTACATTTTTTGAGCATCCGTAGCCTAACCGTTTCTTTCAACAAAAATTATCCACCCAATAGATGATCAATTAGCTGATTTAAAAAAAGTACCGCACATTTTAATCACGCATTATAACTAATAAATTTCTCTGATGGAATACATAAAATATACCACGTATACATAACGATTTAAAAAACGCTTTATTAATACACTTCCATTTATAGAGACAGCTACCAAAGATGTCAGCTCATTAATGACCATTACTCGAGGCGTGTGGCGGTAATTAACATCAAAAAAAGCTATGAAATTAACCCGAATAAATCATTCTGGTCGTCTTGATACGAAGCTATCGTATACGTTGTAGTGTCGAGGATGACATTAAATAAAATTTTACTCCATAACGTCTAAAACTTTTCACCCTTTTTTTATCGTTACGCGGCCATTAATACAAATCGAAAATTTCCCTGTATCATTTTAAAACTTGGAATTTTCTATTGCTTTATTTTAGTATTTGGTCCAATTACAAACACCATTACACTAAAATTCCAGCGCGTAAATTATCTGCGAGTAGGTAAATGAGCACTAAATGTCGAGTTTTAGCACTGTTCATAAATTTAAGAAGCCTTCGTCGCTTTTTTTTGGTGTTTTTTTAAGCCTACAAAATCCGTTTTGAGGCCCTAGAAGACAATTACGACAATTTTTGACCATGTCCCATGTTTATTTTTGTTTTTATTTTTTTTCAAAACTAAAAATCATTTGCTCAGCGTGATACCAACCAAAATCTATCAAATTTGAGGAATAAGTTTAAATTGGCGGTGGATTTGATATTCAGGAATGGGGTTGACCTCTGGTCAAAATTTAGGTCTAAAATCTTAAAATTACTTTTTTTTAGAACCGACCGATGGACAATGCAAAGTTTTATAACGTATCCAAAAACCAACTTCCTAGGTCGAGTAGAAAGGGAGATATGAGGGGTTTCCCTTTTTGATCATAAAAAAAGCATGTTCCCCTCCTATCTCTCCTCCAAATTGAGCTATGAAGTTGAATAGTATGTACATTTAGTAACGGTCTTAGACGCGCCTTTTGGGGGAATGTAGTTTTTTGATGAATTTTCAAAAAACCCTCCTCCTTCCATCGTATAATTTTTCTTCACACCGAATTTAATTTGATTTTGATTAAAATACACGCAGAAACATTCAAAATCCACTTATTTAGTTTTCAAAACTATCAGGTGTTCCAGCTCCATTTTCTATGTAAATTTTCAAGCTGAATTCAGCTTGAATTTTTATGACTGGTATCGATGGAAAATTTATCCTTTCGCTGTTTAGGGTACGCTAAAACTGGAGGGGGGAGGGGTTAAGAGTTGAAGTCCTCCCCCAGATCGAAAAAATTTGAATTTTCCTAGAAAATTGACTCTCAAGTTCAAAAAACTGTACAAATTAAATACGCACTTGTCAAATATTACCAAAAGTTGTAGTTTTTGGTGGTTGAAAAACTGAAAATATCACTTCCTCTCAGACATACGTTCATAGTTTTCAACAAAAATCGTATTGGCATCGAAAATTTGAATCCACTCTTGGGGTGGTCTATTAAAACAGTGTGACACGTTTAAACAAAAAACTCAATCCTCCCTCCCCGAGCAGTCTTGCGTACGAGCCTATTTTTTATCCTGCAACAGACGTCATAGAGTTAAGAAATGGAATTAGCACAGATGTGTGGTACGGGCTGATGCGAGTTCAATGATATCGCTCGATTTCCCTCTTTTCTCCATAGGCAGCGTTGTACAGGTATTTAAAAATATAACAAATAAGCAATTTCTAAATTTCGATCCAATCATCGATTTAAGTCGCGCACCTCATAGAGAAAAATTTCTCCTACAAATCTAGTCGTATACACATTTTGTCTATCTCCATTATTAAAAGGGTAGCATTTGTCTGAATTTTATAAACCCCTTCGAATAATTAAGATGGGCAAATTTTGTGCGCATCAAAACAAACAGCAAAAGTTGCCTGCTGTAGGACTCACCGATCAAAATTACGATTTGAGTAAATTTTTGGTTTTCAAAATTTTGTACTGCTCCATTACCCCCCCTCCCCCCCCCTCGTGTAAAATTTTGAAAACAAAAAATTTACTCGTGTTGTAGTTCTGAATGGTGGACCGTATAATAGGCAAATTTTGCTGTACGTTTTGTTCATTACAAAATTTGCCTGCCTGGATTATTTGAAGGGGCTGATAAAATTGAGACAAAGGCTGTCCTTTTAATAACGAAGATAAACAAAATATGTATATGACTAAATTGATACGAAAAATTTTCGTCTACAAGATCCGCCACTTGAATTAATAATTGGATGGACATTTAGAAATTACTCATTTTTAGATACCTGTACAGCGCTACCTATGGAGGAAAGGGGGGGCTTCGAGTGTTACCATTGAAATCGCGTTTTAGCACTATTACATTATCAAAAAAAAAAAAAAACAATTTTGGAACACTATGAAAACTTTATAACTAAAATAAGTTGATTCAAAAGTCAAAAAAGTAAAGCTTTTGGGTGCTGAAGAATTAAGCTAGGTCAACTTGCAGTTTCCAAAAACGCTTTTTTACGATTTTCAGCTTATATATCTCAACCAACTTCTGGTTCGCTGAAATTAGGTTCGCTTAATTCCAAAAAATGACATTTTTCCATAAACGGCTACCAACTTCAGAATCTCAGCTACTATCGGTCTTTGAATTGATGAGTTCAGAGTTGGTGTGGTGCATTGCCCATTCAAAATAAGTGTCCTCGTAAATGTGCGGCGATTGGTTCAAATCTAATGAATGTATTTTTTCGCTCCGCCTTGCTAGATGATGTGTGCAGCTTGTACTTACTTACTAACCTTTATAGGTAAAGCTATACCTAGGCTACCTATACCTATATTGAGTTTGATATAAGATGTACCGCAATGAGAATGTTTCATCACGACAAAAAAAAATATACTGATTCGTATGCATTACAAGTATACGATAATTCCTGTTGCATAACGATTGGATAAAATGAAAAACAAAAAAAAAAAAAAAAAGGAAAAAAAACGAATATATGCTCAGTTGCAGCGTAGAGTCGAATGAATGATTTTTATCGAAAAATGTCTTTATATTCTGTATACTGGTATTTTTGTAGTTTGATACTGTGCCAGAAATGCGATTTGCATTGTGTACGTTTTTATATTAAGCGAGCCGTTGAATTTTGTATATTCCATAAATGTACTTGGATCGAGGTACAATGGTACATGCTGAATAATGTAAGCTGGAAATACCGGAAGATGCATTTGTTGAATGCGTAACTTTGTAAAGAAACTGTATCTGCAGGTACGATATGTCTCTAAGTACGTATCGTACATGCAAATGCTGCCCATGTAAGTAAGTACCTACATAGTAGGCGTCAGTCGTTTTATTTTCGTTTTTTTTTGTTTTCGCAAAAAAATCATTGCGGGTTGTGAAATGTTCGACATTTTTTTCTGTCTCTCATTTTCAAAACTACGAGTATACTATTTCAATTAAAATGTGAAAATAATCGACGAAGGTGGATCGGCATTTTGATCTAAATTCGTGATCAAATGTATAGTAATAGTAATACTCGGTCATAATGGTCTAACTGGCGGGCATTTAGAGGTTCGTTAAAATGTAAAAGTAAAGCAATTTGCGAGCTTCGGTGTAATTTGACCGAAATACCAGAGGTTTTACGCAGCGTACGAACGCGAGATGGCGTCGCGTCGCGTCGGTCGTGTGCTGTGTACATATGTACGCTCCGGTAATAATAATTGTCTCATTGACATAAACTAACCTGTTGACCGCTACGGCGCTCGCGTGCCGTTCGCGTTTACGTTCGAGTTCGGTTTTAAAACCGATTATGCTCCGTATACCGATCACTTGCACAACAATGTTAACCTGTTAGCGCAATGCGCCTGGCGCGGTGCGCTATAAAACATACACGCGCATTCGTATTTCATTTCGCTGCTACAGACTGCGGAGTACTTATCTCGTTACCTACCGTATGGTTAGTATAACGTATAATTTTTTATTTGTTTCACAATATAAACGAACATTAACTCGAATATAGTTCGAGTGCACTTTTGTGTTTATAGTGCAACGCAAATAATCTGAAACAGAAGAAAAAAAAAAGAATTAAAACTGCGTAGCTTCTTCTCTTACCGTGTTTTCTGAGAGTGGTGGTGATAGAGAAGACCAGCTTCTCTTCTTATTCAATACTGACACCTTTGAAAAAGCCACGAATTCAACGTTGAAAGTGTTCGAATATTGCTCAAGTTTCAAGATGTCAAATTCATAATATTCTTCGAGTATTCAATGATGAATACATTTTAGCGTTTCAAAAAAACAGCAAAAAAATCAGAAATTAAATTAATTGAACGAAAGTGATCATTGTGTACGTAGATCTGGATTTCTAAAACCATTAAAACTAAGGTATTTCAGAGTTTTAGGGAACCAGCAAGTTTTAAGGATTTTGAAAGTTGGGGTTTCAAATGATTGCCATCACCAGAATTTAAGGGCTTTAAGTAATAAGGACTACTTTAAATTATAATATCGCAAAAATTTGTATGACTATTTTATGTATAATATTCACCGAGCGAATAATGATAATTGTGTAACTTCGAATAAAAATTCAGTCAAACCTAGCTGAAATTTGAAAACTGTCGCGGTAAAAATTTCAAATTACAGAAATTCGCATTTTTATCCGAAATTAACCTTCGACAAAAATGTGTAAAAAGTGCAGAAAATTAATCAAAAATCACGAACAAATGTTGAACAATGTGTGAAAATTAACCTAAAATGACACAAAAACCGCTGAAAATTATCAAAAATTGGGTAAAAATTTGACAGAAGTGCATAAATAATACAGAAAACTGTTCAAACATCACGAAATAATGCTGAAAAATGGGTAAAAATGAAACTAAAATAATTAAAAAGTTTTGAAAATCCTAGAAAATTGGTTAAAAACGCAGAACATTTATTAAAAATCACAAAAAAAAATTATTGAAAAATTATCGAAAATTTTGACTTGAAATATAAGAAAAATCGTGGAAATCATCGAAATTTGGGTGAAAATTGAACAAAAACGGGATTAAAAACGCAGAAAATTGACCAAAAATCACAAAAAAGAATTAATAAAAATTTTGACTTGAAATGTAAAAAAAAATCATCAAAAATTGGATGAAAAATCGACAAAAATGGGTCAAAAATGCGAAAAAAGTAATCAAAAGTCACGATAAAATGGCTAAAAATCATCAAAATTTGAGTAGAAAATTGACAGAAATATGTAAAAAATGAAAAAAAAATTGACCTAAAATTATTTAAAATCATTGAAAATTGGCTTTTAATTTGATAAAATAGCCTTTAAAAAGCTGAGCGTTGATTAAAAATCACAAAATAATATAAAATTCGTGAGAATTGACCAAAAATATAAAAAAGAAGTCTTAAAAACAATGAAAAATTGGGAAAAAATTTAACAAAAATGGGTTAAATGTGCCAAGTTTTTCGTGATTTTTGATCAATTTCCTGTGTTTTTAACCCAATTTCGTCAATTTTTCACTCAAATCATGTTTTTGACCTATTTTTAATAGTTTTTAACAATTTTTAGTCAATTTTCACACATTTATGTTAAGTTTTTTGACTAATTTTCAATGATTTTTAAGAATTTTTTTCTCATGTTTCAGATCAATTCTTAATCATTTTTTCTGATTTTTGATCAATTTTTGATGTCTTATTTGAACGATTTTTTTTTAATATTTTTGGTACATTTTCAATGATACATAAACGATTATTTCACCTATTGTAGGTGAATTTTAAAATATTTTTCAAATTTTTTTTGTGATTTTAGATCAATTTTCTTCGATTTCAACTCGTTTTTATTAATTTTTCGGTAAATTTTCAATGATTTTAAACAATTTTTTATATATTATAGGCGAATCTTCAAATATTTTACAACATACTCATTTTTGTCAATTGTTACTCAATTTTCGATCGCACTTTTTAGCCATTTTTATAAAACTTTAATCAAATTTTCAATGAGTAACAACATTTTTTAATTGTAGGTCAATTTTCAGCTATTTTTCAAAATTTTCTCCTAACCTTTTGTATTATTTTCCGCATTTTATAGAAATTTTTTACCATTTTATCGATTATTTTTAACGATGTGAATTTTTGAATTTTGGTACTTTTATCGTGCAAATAACGTTTATGGGAGTAATTTGAGTTGTTGAACATGAATCTGTTGCTATTTTTTTTTGTACGATGATTTTGTAATTGAAGATTCCTTGATGAGCAATTGTCACTCAAACTATCACATAGTGGAAAATTTCTTAACAGTTTTTTGGGACTCATTTACTTCCCTATACCGTATAGTCAAATTCCTGTCTGTGTAAAAAACGCTACAGAAAAATTTCGATTCAAAAGTATTTTGAATTTTTCAGCTTTTGGAAAATATTATTCAATATCTAAGAAATGGTAATAATAGAGATTATGTGATTTTGAAAGTAGAAACGTAAGTAGTATATTAAGTACTTCTCTACCTACCAATATATAAATTGGTGGTATGAATTGTAGAACTGATACGCCCCCCTATACATATGTGAAGTGGAAGCTTAGCATAATCGTATATCATATCCCATATAAACATATACTTATATCATACGAAAATAGCTAACGCCTCTGGCAATCACAATGATCGCGGTTTGATGCAAAATTAGTCGATAAATGCTCCGGTTAAATTGACAATCGTCTTGTATAAGTAAGTTTCGTAATAGGCATGTTGATGTTTTATGAACTTGTACGCTGCGCTGTCTCAGTGCCCTAGTGTATAGGTCGTCGGTATAGTGTTTCGTGTGTCGAAAAATACTATACTTTTTTTTTCTACCTCCACGGCGAAGTATTCAAACAGCTCACTGAAGCTTGTTAACGATAACTCATTAAATGAAGCGATATGACGTTGTTGTAAGGAGCTTGATTTTTTCATTCTCGTTTTCTGAAAACAAAAAGATACAGATTGCAGAAGGTATAATTTAAATGACCATTTGTACACACACACATATATATATATATACATACATATATACGAGAGCAGCCATATTTCTCATGTACTTGACCCAAAATTTTTCAATCGTGGGAATTATTATGATTCGGGCACGGGAGCGTTTAATAGCCCGATGCGCGTATAATACAAAGAAATCGACCCAAGTTTACGGTAATCGCTGCACTCGTATAGATGAAGGGAATGTAATGGAGAGCAGAAATTCGTTACAAAAATGGAAACAATCGCGTATTTATTTTGTTTTGTTTCGGCCGTTGTTTTAAATCAACTATATTCTGTGTGGAGGTATAGTAGATATATGCATACTCGTAGTATATCTCGGAACACAATGCAAATCCACCTTAGGTAAAAGTGACCGAGAAATTTTACGACGTCGCTTATGCAAATTATGCAAAATCATACGTACAAAGAATTGTTCTCATATATGAGAGAATAGTATATGCACGATATACTTAATACATATGTGTGGTTTTTCCCTTTTCTGTCTTTTTTTTTTTTTTGTTTTCTAATCTTTTGATTAAAAGTGAAATTAGAGTAATTTCATTGGAATGAAATCGTTCGATGGAATGGTATCGAAGATAATCGTCATGTTTTTTCCTTATGTTTTGCTCAACTAATTGAAATTATTACGTTTGTGCGTTGTATAGACTTTATTTATTTATTTATTTATTTATTATTATTATTTTTTTCATTAAGATCACGATATATGTCCTGTTAGGCAACAAGTACCTATCCAGTACCTACTACCTACGTAGCTGACTTTCTCGATTTTTTTTTCCAACATTTTACTCTACATTGTACAATTAAAATATAAGTTTTTAATTGCTTATTTCGTGATTACTTCTCAAAAGAATAGTTATCGATATAGGTATACTACGCACCCATCCTACATATAATACGTATCAATTAATAGAAATGGATTTTATTTGCAAATTTTTTAAAAATTGTCTGCAATTGCATACACAGGCATACGAAGGAGTTTGAATTTTCATATTCCTTAGTCGATGCCAAAATAAATACTAATTTTCAAGTTTACAATTCATCTCTTTTTATCACCCAGTGACTCATAAAATCGAATAAAATGTTTTTAAAAAATCGGTGAACTTTAAAATTCAATTTTTAAGTTTGTTTGTTTGTTTATTTTTTTCCTAGAAAACGTACCACCAGCTCAATTGAAGAAACTTTTGAATAAGCAAAAGAAAGCCAGAAGAAAGGCCGAATTAGAAAAAGCTCAAGCCATCGCTGCCCAAGAGAAACGTGAACACAAGAATAAACAAGTGCAGAATAATAATGAAGAGAACGAATCTCAACCCCAAGATGAACTTATACCTGAAAAATTGGAAAGAGTGAGTAGATTATTATAAAAAAATTCAAACGTTTAAAATAAACGGTTTATTTCAAAAATTCCAATAGAAAATCACTCATTTCGAAAAAAGTGAGAAAAGAAAATTCAATTAAAAAAATATTTTATTAGATAAGCAGGGGTTATCAACAGGTGCTGAAAGTATAAAGTATTTAAGTTGCATATTTCACAAAGAAACATTGATGAATTTTTAAGCCGATTTCCTACCAGGCTCATTCCATATCAAAACAACCCTTAAAGTAACTCGGATCTTCCAATTTCGCTCTATATTTTTTTGTAAGTTCCCCTCGGTGGTCTAGTGAAGGAATTGCCGTTATTTCGGTCCTATCCAAGGGGATGAGAGGGGGGTGGCCCTTGTCATTTTCGAACAATCGCGATTTTTCGTCAAACAGCTCAACTTTGCAGGTTTATATTTCGAGATTGGTTAGACTTGGAATAAATCTATTTGTGCAATTTTATTGGTAATTCGATGAAGATTCAAAATTTATGTTAAAAATTTTGAAAACTCAAATTTGAACTATTGAGATGAAAGCTCAACTTTTCATAATGAGTGTAAAAATTGAAAGCTATCATTTAAAAATCTAAAAAAATTACCACGAATGAAACTTTCTATGTTCGTTTTGACCAATTAATTTTCAAAATGTGATCTCAACATCCTTGGGGAGCCGAGAGGTCTATAATTTTGGTTAAAATTATAGAAAATGGAAAAAATCAAGTGGCATATCGACTTTTACTAATTCGAGGACACTAAATTCGAATATTGACTTACCCCTCCCTCCATCAACATGGTCAGAATTCAAAAAAAAATTGAAGAAATGAATTTACATATCAATTCTTACTAATTTCAGATCGCTGGGCATGAATATTGGCTTACTTTTTTGATCCGACTCCGCCTAACTCCCATCCTACCCCTTTAAACATGATTAACATTTAGAAAAATTGAAAATTTGATGTGAAATGTCGATTCCTATGCTAATTCGAGGACGCTAAGTTCGAATATCGGCGTTGGTAATTTGAAGATGAGTTTAGAGCACGAAGAAGTCGAATCAAGAAAGTAACTTGATATTTAATCTCAGCGGTACCAAATTAATATGAATCGATATGCTACACGTCATTTTCATTTTTCAGTATTTATTCATTTTTCAGGTAGCTAGGGAGGCACATGGGAGGAGGATCTGAAAAATAAGTGAATATTCGTGCTCAGCGAAAATTCGTTTATTCATTTTTTTTTTTAAATTTTGATCATATTGAAGGGGCTAGTGGAGGCGTTTAAAAGAGTCAGATCAAAAAAATTGGCCCGTAATCAAACTCAGCGTCTTCGAATTACTAGGAATCAATATGTCACTTCACTTTTACCTTTTTTTAGAATTTTGACCATTTTGAAAATTAATCAGTTAAAACTAGCGCAAAAAGTTTTATTTATGCTGATTTTTTCATATTTTTAAGTGGTAGCTTTCAACTTTTATACTCGTCATGAAAAGTTGAGCTTTCTCCTTAACGTTCAAATTTAAATTTTCAAAATTTTGAACATCAATTTTGAATCTTTATTGAATTACCAATGAAGCTGCACAAACAGATTTATTTCAAGTCTAACCAATCTCGAAATATGAGCCTTCAAAGTTGAGCTTTTTGACGAAAAATCACCGTTCCTCCCCCATCCCCTTGAAGGGATAGGATCGAAATAACTGAAATTCCTTTATTAGACCATCAAGGGTAAGTTACAATAAAAATTTTAACGAAATTGGAAGACCCGAGTCACTTTTTGGGTTGTTTTGATATGGAATGAGCCACCAGGCTGTTACGGCCTATCGACCTAGGGCGAATGAAGTACAGAGTATCAACAAAATCCGTTTTTAGGATCTCAATTAACCATTGAGATCAGTTTTTGATCATGTTTCCCTCAAGAAACTAAAAATCATTTACTCAGCTTGGTGCGTACAAAAATTGTTTATCGAATTAGTCATAATTCAATCTTATTCCGATCCTTCAAAGTTTAAGAAAAATTTTTCATGCAAGCTGTAAACGTTTTTATTTGAGGAAAAAATCGATTTTCGAACCTTTTTTCATGCATACTTCCCATTTTGAACCTCCTGAGTTGTGCTCAAGCGTTGTTTTGAGTGAGCACAAAAAAGTAAAATAGTTAGCGAATGTATCTCGACTACGAAGCCAACGCTATGCTCACAATCTACTACCTCCAATTAGTCAAAATTTACTCTTATTTCGATTTACAAAATTTAAGAAAAAATTTTCATTCTAGCACTAAACGTTTTATGGGGAAGGGGGGGGGGAGAAAATTTTTTTTCAACCTATTTTCAAACTTTTTTCGCGTATTCCTCATATTTTGAGCACAGTATCGTGTATACGTATAATTTCCTGGATCTACTGATGAATTGGCATGCCAACCAGTCCATTTCGATCCTTTTCAGACATAAGACATGGCTTTTTAATAATTTTTTACTAAGCTGTATAAATAAATCAAGGTAAAGTTTGATAATGGATTTTAATATCAAAGTGTGTGGTATGTTGAAAATTGAAAAAAAAAAAATTGTTAGTTTTTAAACCAACTAATAAAAAAATAAGGTAGGTCAAAGGCGTGAATTGAGCGTGTTTTTAATTTTAATCGCTACGACCAGCTCCTTTCATCAGTTTGTAGTCAATATCGCTCTAAAAGCTTTGATTTTTATATTTTTTTTTCGTTTTTGTTATTTTCTTAATTACGTTTCCTTCACTTACGTAATGGAAAAGTTTACATAGTCAAAAAATCCATATCTTCACGATACCTGAACATCTCATGGAGACAATACAAAGATGACTGTACACGAATGATAAATGCATGTTTTACTCGAAACCGGCATATTTATTCGTGCACCCAACAGAAAAATAACATTTAATCGGTAATTTATGTTACAGGTTGATAATCCTTTAGATCAAGCGATAAAGTTCCTAAAACCATTACAACAACTAGCCAGCGAAAGAATAGAAACACATTTAATGGCGTTCGAAATTTACTACAGGAAAGGTGAGAAACCGCTTATTATTTGTATTGTTTGTCTAAAGCAAAATCATCACTTCATCTTTTGACGAGCTGATAATAATGCGATAAAGTACATACTCGTATATACCTATAAAGACAGTGACGGTTCGACGGCGTCGCGACGTCATAGAATAATACCGCAGTCTTGACTCGACTGCAGTTGTTCGCCATTAATCTAATAATCTCGTTTTAAATAGTGTATCGACTCAGCCGAGTATTATTAATGAGATTGTTAAATTAAGTGTCTTTTTTTTCGGCTCTGTGATTTCGTCGTGTCGTATTCTAGTGATCGATGAGAATTTTATCGTGTCAACATTTTCTATATTGAAAACGGAAATGAAAGCACGGTGATTTCCGGTACTAAATTACAAAATAAGTATGTGTGTATTTTTTTTTTTTTTTTTTTTAAAGGACGCGACAACGTTGTACAGGTTGTTTTGAGAAGGAACTTGATTTAAATGCGAGCAATTGTCAAGTATAAGTATTAGGTCGATCAAAATTACTTTTGGAGAGGTATCTTTTTTTTTTTTTCGCTAGGTGTACCTTTACAAGTGGAATAGATGTTAGGTACCTGTTGCTACATATTATAAGGAAGGATATGCGTGACTGCACGACATACGTAGACGTACTATGTAGTATGTACGAGTGTCGTTTGTTTTCTTTCTCTCTCTCTCTCACTATTCGTATTAAACCTGTTAAAAAAAAAAAAAACTCATTAATAAGTGCGGAAAGGTATCCTGGTATCGACTGGTGTATGATTGGTATATTGCATTTGTACTCGCGATGATAATTGAGTAATTAAACGCGGGTACGTGTGTGATTTTGAAATGAAAAGTGCATTGCGTAATATGATTTTTCGTTAAAGTACATATATAATAATAACGTTACGATTTACATTGTTGGTTACGCAACTACGCGCCTCGTTAAAGGACGGAATTTTTTATTTTAATTTTTTTTTCTTATAAAAATTATTAACCCAATTATTCGACGACGAAAGAGAGGATTCGCGAGTATGGGAAATATGCAATTTGCGCCATGTTAAACGATCCGAACCCATTAACGGATAATGTAACATTAATTAACGTGGCCCTGAGTGTACCTCTGTGTGAATAATATTCAGTACTATATCGATATTATATCGATTTACATAGGTACACGTATATTTCCGTATCATTGTAATTATCGCTTTTCTATACCCAATTTTTTTTTTTTTTTTTTTTTTTTCCCAATTTTTTTTTTTTTTTTTTTTTTTTTCGTTATTAAATTACTAAATTAACCAAAATTATTGTACAACTTTGGGTAATGCTAGATACTTACGGTTTTATGATTATTGGTTGGTTGGATATAGATACCTTTTACATCTTAATCGAGATATAATTCGATGAATATCTGACGAATGATTCAATCGCCTGAAACCCTCACGATCGATGAAATTAAAAAGTGGTAATTTGTTATTCCAAAGCAATTGTTGGTTATGTTTGTTGCAAAATCCGGACAGTTGCCGGTGGAAGTTTACCTTTTTTTTTTTTTTTAAATCGTTTTTGTCGCCATGATTAAAAATTATATCGCAATAATAGTGAACAGTATTTCAATGATCAACCTACGTTTATATAATTTTAGTTGAAATTTCCAACATTCTGTTGTCTGTTCAGAGGGTTTAATAATAGAAATCTTTAGCTGATCTTTTTCAGATTAGTTGTTTTGTAAATTATTTTTCATTGACGGTGCTTGAAAATGGAAATAATTTTATGTTTCAGATAAACCATTGCTAATGTTACAGTCAGTAAAAAGAGCTTTTCGGTTAGATAGTTCAAACGCAGAATTGCATTCTTGTGTGATTCGATTCGAGTTGAAACTAGTCAGTTTACGTAAACAAACAGAACCATCGGTGGAGGAGCCTGTTTTAACAGTTTTACAAAAGGAAATGGAACCTATTTTAAGAGGGCGTACGGCTGCACAAATAAATAAAGAGTTCCTCGCCGAAAATTCTAGTAGTTTACCCGCCTTATTTGAAGGTAAGTTTTGGGAAAGAACAAAATACGTAAATGTATATTGTTTTAATTTCAGCCAAATAACATAACATGTTCGCAATTTGTTCTAGGCGCAAAAATGATGTACTTACTGGATCCATCTAAACAAGACGAAGCCATCAAGCTTGCTACGACATTAGATTCCAACATTGAGGATATAAGTATACAAGTAAGCGATAGTTGTGCCACGTATAATAATAGACCGAGAAAATTTTTACGTTAATGTGAGAAAAGTTGCCTAGCGTGTTTTTTATTGGTGAATTCGATTTTCGGCGAATTACTGGATTATATATATATTTTTTAGAATATTCGTGGTAATCTGCCACAGACTTCATGCAGTTGAGGAACGGCATTAGCGTAGATGTGTTGTACGGGCTGAGGCGAGTTCAACTTTGACAGTCTGTCCTCTCTTTTTCCCATGTGCATTGCTGTACAGGCATGCATTTGAAAATTTAACAAATAAGCTGTTTCAAAATTTTGATCTAATTACCAATTCAAGTAGTAGACCTTGTGGATAAAAATTTTTCCTACAAATTCTTTCATGTACACATTTCGCCATCTTCATTGTTGTAGGAACAGCATTCGTTTAACTTTTTTTGTGCCTTTTCAAATAATCAAGATAATTAAATTTTGTGTATATCACGAAAAATGATACAAAAGTTGCCTAGAACAAAGTTATCCATTTAAAACCACGATTTAGGCAAATTTTTTATTTTTAACATTTTACAGGAGGGGGGGGGGAGAAATAATTGATGTTATGTAAAATTTTGAGAACAAAAAACTTGTCCGAATCTTGGTTTTGAATGTTGAACCTTGTACTAGGCAACTTTTAACCATGGAGATGGGCAAACTGTAAACATGACAAAATTTGTAGGAAAAATTTTAGTCTATAAGTTCTGCTACTTGGTTTGGTGGTTGGATCAACATTTTGAAACTACTTGATCGTTATACAGGATGTTCCGACTCGGTGGTACTTCCTTCATACTGCAGACAGAGCAACACAAGTTAGGCTCATGTAGGCATGGAATGTCTATCCAAACATTGCAAGGGCTTTGTTGTAGGCATTGGAATTTTTTATTTTCAAAAAGTTTTGTGTAATTTTCAAAAAATTCCAATTAAAAAACTAAAAATGATAGAGATGTCCAATTTACGTCGAAATATGGCAAGTACAATGTAGTATTTCTGGTAAAAAAATCAGGGGCATAAGTGATGTAGTTCCTGAAATATGAAAAATATTTTAAAATTTTGAAAATTACTGTTCATAACTTTTTGAAATGCTCATTTAAATATCCAAATTAAAAAAAATCTTCAAGTAACAAGCTACCCTCCGCCACTTGGCATAATTAAATTTTCTTCAACTTGTTTAGATATTCTGAAAAAAAAATGTTTTGCCATGGAAACGGAAATTTCAACAAAAAGCTTTTTTTATTGAAAAGATTAATTCGAGAAAATATATCAAAATCGAGTAAATATTTTAATAAAGGGGCGTTTTTTGCCAAACATTTATTTTTCATTGAAATGTTTTTTGAAAAAAGAAAAAAAATGTTTTTCCAGAATGTCTAAACAAGCTTTTAATCTTGCCAAGTAATGTAGGGCACCTTGTTACTTCAAGAAATTTTTTTTAATTGTGTACTTGGAAGAGCTTTTTAAAAATTTATGAACAAAAATTTTCAAACATTTTTTACATATAACTCGTTATATTTAACGAACTACCTCAGCTATGCCCCTAATTTTTTACCAGAAATATTACATTGTATTCGCCAAATTTTGGCTTAAACTAGACATCTCTATCAATTTTAACTTTTAAACTGGAATTTTTTGAAAATTTCTCTAAATTTCCTCAAAATAAAATATTCAAATGCCTGTAGCTCGGACCTAGTAATGTTTCAGATAGGAAACTCGTGCTACATGAGTCCAACTTATGTTGCTTTACTTGTGGTATGAAAGAGATACTATCGAGACGGAACACCCTGTATTTTTGGATTCCTGTAAAGCACTACCTGTAGGGAAAGGGGGGTGGTCAGACTATATTAGTTGAACTTGCTTCTGCCTGTAGTACATAACTACATATCTATGCTAATGCCGTTCCTTAACTCCATGACGTTTGTAGCAGGATAAAGATCCTTCAAAATTGACTGTAGGCAAATGTTCATTCAAACTTATAGACATATGGAACTATTTTTTTATTTATTATACTTTGTTATTAGCGAATAACAGTGAAAATATTTGTTGAAGTAATACTTCGAACGAAATTTCCAATAATTAGTGGAATCCTTCGCTTAGTTTTACTTTCAAATCGCCTACTTTTATATAATTTTTTTAAACCATTTAATTCCTTAAAAATTGTCTCCAAAGAGTTATAAAAAAATTTATATTAAATCGGTACTAATAACTACTTCGTATGAAAATAGTTTAAAAGACTATTCTCAATTAGGTATTTCATTTTTTGAATGCTTAATCTATGTAGTATTAAACGTTAATATGGTTTAGTATTTAATTATTTGAATTTGTAATTAACAGACGTGTTCGAAAATCTATAACGCTTTAAAAAATTCTGCATTTGGATCGGTGGAAAAACAAACGGAAGAATATAAGGAACAGTGTCATCGGAAATTTCCATATGCTACAATTTTCAAGCCACCAATGTCCGAAACGGCGGTGAGCGATACGTGTTTGAAGACGGATAGCAGCAAGTTTGTATTCGAAAGCCAAGAGAACTGCAAAGAAAATTTCCAAGAAAATTGTCAAGAAATTAGCGTAAGTAATTAATGACAGATTTAATGAACAAAGGGTGTAGAGAATTTGAATATAGATGCGTTTAGATACTCTGTAATCAAAATTGTAGTACGTCTCAACGATTACATGAATCAAAGTACGCTAAATTAATTGTATATAATTCGAAATACTATAAGCGTTTTTTTCTCCTTTCTCTTGTAATGTTCTGCAACAAGTAACTGGCTACGATTCTTTTTTATTTTTAATTAAATATTATTTAATTTGTTATCGATTATTTCTTTTTGTACATTACTGTCAATATATGTTAAAACAACCGTAGTTGTAGCGTAATGTATTGGCGTGTGAGTATCTTGGGGTAGTTCTAGATGAACTGAATTTTAATTTTATATAAATATTATCGCAGCGAAGTTTCCAATGACTTGATGACTTGTTTCACGTTTGAGATCTTTTTTTTTTTTCATGTAAGTCAATTATTTACTAAAATGTTACGGTGGTAGTTGAATTATACTTGTCAAATGAGTCGGTGTTTCTTTTTGTTTTTAAAATAAGAATTTCATTTTATTTCGTTCACATAGCATACTTGTTGAGACAGAAACAGTCTGCGAATTTTGAATTCAATTTAAATTATAGTTATCAATTCGTGTTGAATGAAAAGGTTTGATTTTATTCAATTATATAATTTAAAGTACGCAAAATCTATGCTACCGCCACCGAAATGTAATTGGTATCTTTATTTACTCGTTTACCCTCAACACAATAAATATCAATAATAAGTGTTACGAGAGAGGAATATTTTATTTTGTGTGTTTGGTTTTTTAAGATTTTTTTCGTATACATATTTTATAGAAAAGAACAGTCGGGTTACAAATATGCGAATTTCATATCACACTACGTTATTTAAATTTCGTTCAGTCGCAATAAATAATTTGTTTTTTTAAACGTATCTCTTTTTAAATTTATTTCAAGTTTATAACTCCGCAAGATTTTAGATTGTAAAAAGTATACCTACGAGTACCATGAGTTAACGATAAGAAAGTTCTTAAAGAATGAACAGACTTAGTGATTGACTGGATAAAAATTAACAAATTATTTATTTTTAGTGAAACAATGTCTTTTATTTATAACAATATTTTCTATTTTCTTTTTCTTTTTCTTTATTGCCGTACATTAACATTATTATTTTTCTTAATATTTGAAATGCGAAAATTCAAATGAAAAATTATTAGATATGTAAATTTTCAAATTTTACTGTATCATTAATATACTTTTATAAACATTTTTTACATCTTTTTACGTTAACGTTTATCTATCGTTAAAATGGTATGTTTCTGTTTGTTATAAAATGAAAATTAAAAAATCGTTGTTTGTAATGTAAAAATATCTAGCTTAAGGATTAAATTAGTTTTTTAATTTAATTAAAGGACTGAAATATTCAATCGAGCGTTTTTTTTTTTTTATGAATACATATCACCGTTACTCTGTTGTATGGCCGATTTTTTCTCATCCTGTTCTTGCCTGAAGCAAAGCTTGCATTTTTATCGTATGAAAATGAATAGTTTTTTCGTACATAATTCATTGTCCGTTTTTGAGCATCTCAGTTAAATTTTCAAAATGAAGATATTTTAATATTAATTAGAGATTGAAACTTAGACTATGGTCCGTTTCATTCAAGAAAGGACTAAATATGCTCACTTTTACTACTGAAAATTCCATTCCTAAAAGGCATTTTTTCGTTTAATTTCTCTCAAATTCCAACAAAAACGTGAGATAATGATAAGGATCAGGAATGGAAGAACGAGTGAATTTTGGTTCTCGTTCTTGTTATTGTTCTCATAAATCAAAACTTTTTGTTCTTGTTAGTTTGGTTTTTATTTAGGATTTGTAAACTTACAAAAAAATTTATAAAAATGAGAGTTCTTGGAAAAAAATTACTAAAATGCGCTTAAATTACAATAAACCGAGGAGTTATTTGCCGAAATTCAAAATAGAAGGAAAAAATGAAGAAATAGTTGTTTTGTTCTTATTCTTGTTCTTTCAAATGAAGTTTCAAGGTTTTTTCTTGTTCTTCAAAATTAGTAAAATTGCTTTCATTGCTCTTGTTTTTGTTTTGTTTTTCAATCACTCAATTTTGTTTATTTTTTTTGTTCTTGTTCTCTAAAATCGTATGTTCTTTACGTTGTTGGTTCCCGTATCTTCGTTGCTCTTCCATACCTGATAAGAATAATCGATTACTGAAATAATAATATAAATTTTCAACGTCTTGAGAATATTATAGTGAAGTGAAAGACGAAATTACTCATTAAAAAGTAAAGTTTTAGTAGCACAGCTAAGCATATTTAGTCCGTTCTCGATAAGAACGAACTATACAATTTACTTGCTTTCATGACATTCGTCCATTTTACTATTCAGCTGTAATCGTAGTTATTTTTGGTTTTATATTTACTGACTTTTAATAAATTTTAGCATTTATTGTTCCATCTTGAAAAAAATATCTAATTTTGTATTTTTCTGCAAATTGAGATACATTTTTTGCTTTTTATTGCCTACGTACGAGTATAATTTTTTTTGTAAGTGTTCAACCTTCAACGTCATTTCACAGGATGGATAATAAAATTATAACGATGATGGAAGTATCGATTTTATTGCAATATTTATTATCTATTCACTGCGGTAATCTCTAATATTTATCGGAATTTATAATAAGTTTCGAAAAAAAAAACATTTCATGGAATCGTAGTAGCGTATTGAATTATCAGTAATAATGAAACTAAGCGATGAACGAATGTAGTAATGTGTTTAAAGCACATTTTTAAAAGCTGTTTTATCATTACTTATTATCTCCATTGATTTTTTCCCTGAAACAATTAACAGAATTTTTTTACTTTACCTGTTCTTTAGTCCGGGAAAAGAAATGAGAGGACTTGGAATTATTTTTCAAAAAGCGTGTGCGATGTAAATCTTTTCTCAAGTTTTTCATACTCTTAAGTGATTTAATAAATATTATGCAGGTATTTAGTATTTACTTCTATGTTATCGAAATTTCATACTGACCCAGGAACCAAATAAATTTATTAGAGATGAAAGCTGCGTCTTCATTAGGATCGGAGGTATTTTCTCAGTACTTAATGCTTGCATAATAGTATTTTTTCTTGTATGTAGAACTCAAATATTTTTGAAATGAAATTGGTATTTATCTCTTTAATGTTCGTATTGATATTGGATTTACAAATCAGGGTGTAGAAAATGTAATTTTTTCATTAGGTTCCTCACCTAACCTGCGTAGATTGGTATCCAAGCTACGTTGATTGAAACAAAATTTCAACAGATCAATATCAAATATTTAATTATTTTTAATCAAAATTTTATCTTCGTATACAATGATTTAGCTGTACAGTATTAACAATTACGTATTGATGAACTAATTGAAATAAATTTTGCGACGCAGATTGTGGCTAAAGTATTTTACTTCCTACTTGGACCGTGCGCTGCTGGATAATGTTTCCTACTATAAATTTATTAGCAATTATTTACAGTATCTTTTTTGAAGAAGGAACTTCAAAAATACAATGGGGTAAGACTGTACGTATCGAGCTAACCTTTGAGCAGAAATATCATTCAAAAATTGCAGGATACTACTGCGCGTAATTCCTAAATGCAACGGCTCAACCTGCGACCCGATAACCCACCCTCTGAATCATCTAAACCTGCACCGCACCGTATGGATTACGTTTTTACGACGTTGTCTACTCGTCACGCTACAACTGATTGCACGCCGCATTTATAGTACCCAAGAAGTCACTCGGACAGACGAGCTTCTCGTGATCGGTGTTCTCTGGTTTGTTTGGTGTTTCTAAACGTGTGTTCGGTGTGATTACGAGTTTTTTTTTTAATCAATTCATTGAGATTTGAAATCGACCTTTTTCTCAACGCATGGCTATACTTCATAATAAAACAACGATCAAGTGTGTTTTCGAAAGAACATTGCTAACTAGGTGAGTCAATTAAGTAACTTTGAATGGTTAAAAATATTTTAATAATTGATTAAAATGGATAATATTCACGATACACGCATTACCCGATGTATTGCTGTATAATTAACATAATCTGTACTGTAGGTTAGGTTTAGGTATCTGATTCATTTGTCCTTTTACCACGATTTTCTAATTTCTTACGTTCACTTCGGGGTGAAAAACTATGGAAATGGAGCTTACTGTGTGTTTCATCGAGTTGAGTAATTTTCTATACAATATGTTGTGTGAATGTTAATTTACAAATAATAATGAAATTGCTGTGTTGAATGTTGATTGAATGAATTCGCTGAAAGATACCACCGTTTTGTTTTCTTCATTTAGCTTTTGAATTGGTTGAGTATGATTCCCTCGGCGGTGATCATTCTTTGCACAATGTCTTAGTATGTGCTTACTTGTAATAATGTTTATTACAATTGCAATAGCATTTTTAATTTATTAAAGTATTTTCTTACATACCTGAGTACTACTTTATGCATTATGTATATGAATTTGATTTGTGTGAACTCAAATCTGAGTAATCGATGTTATGTTAGGTCTAATTGATATTTTTCATGAAGCTGGAAATAGAATGATCTAGATTACGTTGATCAATTTTTATTTCAAACATTCTTAGGTCTGTTGTGGTAAATAGTTTTCAACCGAACAAATCATAAGCTATAACAAAATTTATAATAAAATTTCGAACTGAGTATTTTTTGGACATTATTCATAAGTTTTGTGATTAAATTTCTGAATTGCAAGAGAATTCAAGATACATAAGAACTCAACTTTGAAAAAATACAACTACCATTAATTCTCATCAGTATTACCGTCGAGTTAATTTAATTGGACATGTGATTGATTTTGGTTTAATCGTTAAACGTTGTTCGTAACTATAACTGATATATTGATAAGTTACAAGATTTTGCTGTCAAACACCATTCGTTACCTTGATACAGGTGGTTGAAAAATGTAAACATTTTATCTCGAGTTCCTCGACTATCCGATTATGTCTCGAAACATCTTATACTCGTAATTTTGCCAAACGGTGTAAACATTGGGTAACGAGACTGGGGATGTTATTATTAATTACCGTGCCCATTTTCCCAAAAGCATTTAAATTAGATAACTCTGATATTCTTTCCAGCGGCTTTTTCTTCGAAATGCTTTCGTTATGGATTAAGGACTACTTACTGAACTATCTTTGTTTACTCACTGAAGTAATTATTGCTGAAATTTACTTTTTTGCATGCAAACATAATCTTCAGCGTACATTTCTTCATTACATCTGATCAAAAACCATTGTAAAAGTTTTGATCCTTTACAGCTTTGAGCAAATTTTGTTACCGAACCAATATTACAGTACTGATCTATACGTATACGTACATGGTACAAGTTCAATCATTTTATTTATTCTTTACGTCTGTTTATTACCTAATTTTTAATTGCAAAAATGAAATTCGTATTTGAAACGACCGAGCGCAAAAGAATATGTAAAATTGTAGAATAAGTACGCGTGTATATCTATAATAAAATTTTAAAATCAACATTAACAATTCGTTTTTCAAATTAGAAGGTTTATAAAACCATGCACTTGGCGCCAATCATAATCTGACATTTATTCCTTTGTACTAGTACAATTATTTTCCAAATTATTCACCTGATCAGGGATCTTGAGAGAGCTCATAGCATATTACTATGAGAATAATAATACACACATACACACAGTACGAGTTAAACGAACTTGTGGTTATAAATAGACGTATACGTTATGCTATATTAAAATCGGTTTTACATATATTTCTATAAAATCTATATAAATAATATTAATCAATTATTTATAAATTTTCTAAAAAAAAAAAAAAAAAAAAAAAAAAAAAA